>BMAO01018768.1:0-130796 GCA_019973975.1 Trichonephila clavata | reverse complement strand
AACTATTTTAATCAATAATATATAAATGTAATTGATGATAAAAGCTCCATTGTCATCGGTTGCCTCCACCAGCACAGAACATGGGAGCAAAAAAAAAAAAATTTCCTCTCCTCTGTCAGAAAAATTTTCCTATCCTTTGGTCAGAAAACGTAAACCAACCTGGCGTAAAAAAATTAACATCGGAAGTATTAAAAGAATCAGAGAAGAGAGCAACCTTGCGGGAAAAGGCCCTAAGAAAACTAGAAAAGGCGGGTAAGGTCAAAACAAAAAACAAGAAACCGTCGAAGGAATAGAAGAAAGTGACGTGTCAGTTTGTCATACTCAAGCGAAGAAATTCCTCTAGATACTAGTGTTGACAATTTTGATGAGAGTAATAATGTGACGATTTTTGTCCTGTGTATAAAAGGAACTTCTATGCTAAAAAAGGTCCCAAGTGTGACTGGATTCAGTGCATCGAACGCAACAAATGGATGCATGAAGATTGCAATGATAATCATTTGCACTGAGTGAAATGTTGTGTAGGCTATTGTTATTATTTTTAGTGAGCTAAGTAAGAAATAATTTAATAATTTTTATGTTTTTCTATAGTATTGTTGCTTCATATTTAATTTTGTAATCTCTGCTCTTACTTACTGTGGTGCCGTTGCATTTACTCCTTGACTGGTTCTTTAGCATTAAATTTCTTATTTATTTAATAAGATAATTTCTTATTCATACTAAGAGAATCAATTTGCATACATAACCAATTAAATATAGAAAAAATAAAGTTTATGTATTTTTCATGGTCTTGTCATTTCAATTTTCAACCTACTAATAGAGATATCCTGGCAACTTCCCCCGATTACTTTTATATATATAAAGTAAATCGGGCAGCATCTATATATTTATATATATAGATGGGAATATGTGTGGAGTACTCACGTGGTAAGTCTTTATCAATAGTTTTAACTTTGATTTTAAAATATTTTAGTAATTATTACAGGCTATAATATTATTGTTTTACATTAATAGATTATGGTTTTATTTATAATAACAGTTAAACTTCTCTAGAAATTTCTTGCTTTCCCTATGACCCAGAGTATTGGCAAATTCAGGTGAAGGTTGGCCGGCCGAAAAACATTGTTTAAACCTGCAATCCTGCTTCCTGAGGCCAGGAGTTTGCTCTAGTATTTCTGTGGCTAAATCTATTCTATTACGACTATAGTTATCTTAGGTATATAACTATTTCTGTATATATTTTTGTAATATATATATATATATGCCGCCCATTTCTTTCCTTGTGGTAAGTAGGAAACTTTACATAATGTCAAACATTTCTTACACCCCTCCCTCCCAATAATTGAAAAATATTCTTAATTTCTAAAAGGTTCTTCTACTAATCCTCTCGGCAAAATATTTTTTAACTGTAATTTATTTTAAAAAAATTTTTTTCGTAGAAAGACTTAATTTTATGCAAATGTAGCTACTATTTAAGTGCAAGTCGTTGAGTATGCAAGATAATGGTTAAAAATTGATCGTTAAACTGAAATTCAAGTGTTAGTAAATGTAAACAGCGATTAGTCTGAGATTCGTGGCGATGAGTCCTGGATATTCTAGATTAAAGATTAATAGTCGTGGGAATCCTACAGGAATAGTAGAAGGCTTCAAGCTGGCAGCTTAACGAGATGTCAGGCTGCAAGCAGGATCATGCAGAGAACTCCCACTCCAGATAAGTATCTTCTATATTTTAGTTACTGATTACAGGTTAGGCTGATATTACTCCCAGAGTTAAGTTTAAAATAGTAACACAATAACTTATGTTATGTGTTGGGGGTAACACATATACTTATGTTTTTACATAAGTATATAAGAAAATATGTATAACTGGGGTAATTGTATGGGTCAATTCAAAATAACTTCTGACATTTTACATGCTGCGTATTAACTGTATTACTACATTAATTTTTGTTTTAAATCAACCACATTCACAAGTACCATTCCACATTCTTCAACTATAAAAAACGCATAGTGTTTTCATAGACACTTAATTTCTTCTTTTATTTCATTAAGGTCCACCCCACACCACCCCTTCTATTTTAAAGTGCCAAGATTCTATATACCAGAGTAGTGTGGGAATTTGGAGATTAAAACTCCGATTCATATGTCATTCTTTTCATTTGATTATGGTTTAACGCACTTGATCCGTCTCAAGTCCTTCCTTTTTATTTAGAGTTTATTTATTTGACGATTTATTTAGTAATATATATTAACGTTTTTGGTTGTTGTTGCTTTTCCTTTACCTTAAAATTTATCCCCTCTTTTTTATAGATAAATCTATTGCCCTGATCCATGTTATGTTAGTTTGAGTATCCATTTACTTGTTTGTAAATGTTTACATTTTTTGTCTATGTACCTGATTCATTTATCGTTCTTTTCTTGCTATTTTAAAGAACTTTGTGCTTAGTATTCACGTACTGTAAATAATGTATGCGGTATATTTAATAATTCTATATTCTATGAAAGCCCAGTGGCTGAATTGTAGTGTATCGCTCTTCCATGCCACAGGTTTCCGGATGTAATCCGGGGCTGGTCTAGGTCTACTCCGTTTTTCATCCCTTCTGTCGGTCGATAAAATAGTACCAAACTTGCTTGGGAACTGAACCATGGGGGTTTCACGTCAGACTGACCACTTGACAGAAGTATCTGCATATGCACCCCTACGCTTTAAGTCACAAGCACTGAGTAGGCACAGTAGACCTTGGCCCTCACTGGCTTTTGAGCCACAAAGTTCAAGTTTATATTCTATGAGTGAACTTTTTTCTTTTCCGAGAGTGAAAAGTTCAAATTTCCTTTATTTGAAATATGAAGAGAAAAAAAGTATTAACATAATTATATAGTATCATTTTCTCAACAAAAGGTTAATCTTTCGTATTGTATTTTGTAACAAATTTTGTTGTCTTAATTTTTTTCAATCATTTTTGTTATTTTAGTTTTAACATATATGCCTGAATTAGACGTAATAAATTTGAATGTAATATTTTTCTCTTTTGCGTATTCTTCATCATTAGTTGCATCTTATACATCTTCGCACTTTGTAAACTATGTACTTGTTTGAAGTTTCTGTCTAATTCTTATTCAAATAAGCTCTGTTAAAAGTATAAAATTATTTTTAAAAAAAGGCAAGAAAACGTTTTGACTCACTGAAACCTGAGTGTCAGTTGTGACTGTATCCCGGGGGAGGACTGTAATTATAAACCGTTTTGATTAACTTAGTCCCTTTGGGCATTCGTCCCCTTCATGTACCATAGAAATGCGCTGTTATTATATTATTAATCAAAATAATTAATTATTTGCATTTTAAGCAGCTAAAGGCCTAAATTGCACTGAAATACATTCTGCATTAAAAGTTTCATTGATTTTTGCTTAAGATTTAAAACAATTTAGAACTTTCTGTCTTCTCCAACTTTAACCATGTACAGGTATTTTGCATCAGAAGTTTAATTACTTATGAAATTATAAAACAACAAACTAACTTTCCTTCACATATACCAAGATTATAATCAAGTTTTCAAGGGCATATTTTGCAATGCAATAGATCAAACTGTCTAAAAAGTTGTCTCATGTAAACAATCCATTAATTAAAGCTATGTAATGACTTGACTTCTCTCTCTCTCTCAATAGTGTTTCCTTTAAGTAATTAAAAGGAAATATGGTTAATATTTTAATTTTATAGCAGTTTTAGTAATGAATTTTTAACAAAAGGGAGAATAATGTTAATTTAAAATTTGACAGCTTTGTTTGACGATAAAGCCTTTTCAAGGAAATATTTAACAAATTATTCTTAAAATTTTATACACATTCATATTTATTTTGATTTGCAAAAGTTAATATGATTTTCTGGACGGATTCTAGGAATTACTTGGTTCAAATGGTAAATGTGAAAATTTTATGTTGTATTTGGCCTCATTAGACTAGCTTCCGTCTATAGTTTTGAATTTAAATTTATTCATTGGTTTTAGAACACATATTTAAATTTTTAATTAAGAACCAATTTTCTTCACAAAAATATGCAGAGAAGCTCATGAACATAGGAAAAAAATAAATTTTTAATAACGCCTGTATTTCCACTCAAATGTAGATAATGGCAAGTTTTAATTTTCTAAAACAATGAGTTGAAAATTTGCACCAATTAATTGCACTGAATACTATAATCTTTACATCGAAAAGACAAATGGTAAAAGGTAGTTCCCGGCATTCTGATTAAATCCCCTATTAATAATTAATAATATTTAAGTTTCCTTGTATTTTATTTTTGTCCTTAAAAAATGAGAAAAGGTGTTTTTGAGAATCTATCAATGTATAAAGTTTTGAGATCCGAATATCTGAATATATTTCAGATTTTTTAACAATGAATTTTGATATGAAGTTATTTAGAAGTCAATGTATTTAGAAATTACTATTTCTTACAGTGAGAAATATAGCAAGTAAACTAATGAAAACAAAGAGATTGATAAGCCTTCATGCTTAAAATAATACATAAAAAAATTACTTTTCATCCGAAATAAGAAAATAACACAAAAAATGCATCCCATTTTATTTCCTTTGAGATTTATATAAGACACTTTTTCTCGATATATATATATATATATATATATATATATACTGAAATCTTAATCTATCATATCTCCTAACTCAATGCTTCTCAAACTTCCAATATTTGCGACCTAATATTCAATCACAGTTTTCATCGCGCCCCCTCCAAACAATAGCAATGTATTTAATTAAATAATACGATACTTTGAGGCTAAAGCTGCAATACGACTTAAACATCTTAAGGACGTATATATACGCCTTTCCGATCTTTTCTGTGCTTTGCTGTTCATAAAATTATTCCGAAGCATTTGGAATGCAATAAAAGGACCTTGACAGGGTGTTTGCGAAGGATTTACGTATTAATCCTTTTCCTTCCCTCCCTTCATTACATCATATACGCACGCCTACTTTGAAAACGGTGGCATTGGGGAGCGAATTGCGTAACTTTTAATCGGCAGTCAATGGATTAGTTATAAACCGTACAAATTATCAAGATAAGTGTTAATTTTTGTAAATAATTTTGTATATGACAGGATCATAGTATATCACTAGTAATTATTAAGTTTGACATTAAGTTTGACATAATACTGCTAAATTAATTATAAAGTGCACTTTGCAGTATTGAAACATTTATAAGTACTTTATATCATTTTAAACGTGTCTGTTATTTTTTTATTAAATCAGAATGTATTTTGTAATACATACATAATAATTATTGTAATGCTTTCGATTTTCAATGTGCTCGCGCCCCTCTCGAAGAGTTATCACGGCCTCTAAGGGGGCACACCCCACAGTTTGAGAAACACTGTTCTAATTAGATAAGTAAGCTGTAATATTAGATAAGTAAGACTTTACAAAATTTTATTAATAACTATTACCTAAATATATATGTAACTAGTTGTAGTTCTACTTAAACAGATACCATCTTTAAAGGGGTTTTAACATTAAACTATACATACTGTTTAAACAGTTACCATGAATAATTAATAAAATTAAGGCAAAAAAACATTTTTTTTTTTTAAAAAAGAAACCACGTTTTGTAAAATGAATTAAAAACTCTTCAAATAGGCAAAGAGAAATGGGTATGGGAATCCCATCAGAAAGGAGTTGGGCGAGACACTCAAAATTTGAGAAGCGTGTTTCTTCATCTAAAATAAGATGTTGTAACGCTTCTCATTCACCTTCATCATTAGAAGACAGAACTTTCGTATTATAGGGCACTATATTCTTTTCAAAAGACGAAATATTCTTGTAATAAAAAAAATTTATTTGACATTATAGAACTCATAAATAGCAAAGTACTTTCACAGAAACCCTTCATCTGAAACTATTATAAATACCTAATTGTCAACCTTTTGACTATCCTTAGAAAATCTTTCTCAATGTTTTTTTTCAGTTTATTAATACTAAATTATTTTCAATGCTTATCCAGTCTATTATTTAGGAAATATCTCTCTTTTATTATCAAACTTCTGAGTAATTATGATTTTCATGAATATTTTTATTTGTGACCTAATTTGAGACGGTTTTATATGTAGATAATACTAATTAGAAATTCAAAATTAAAACAATTAAAGTTCTTATTCTACTTTGAATGCATGCTTAAAATAACACAACGTTTAAAAGACATATAAAAAAACCTTTGGAATTTATTTTTAGGCATCTACCTTTAACTTCACTCTTGTTTCATAATATTTTAGATAAATAAAAAATTAACTAAAAAGAAGAACAAAAAAAAACTCAAAATAACAATAAAAAATATACAGGTAGTACTATATTTATAGTAAATTGCGTTATTTTTACAGAGAGTAAAAATAAAGTTTAATAATTTTTGCTACTTCATATCTATCTTTTAAATGTACCGTTTTAACGTTTTACTATAATCCTACGGCTATTTATTTTTTGAATATTCTTAAAATAAACGTAAACTAGAAAAGACAGTGCAAAAATTTTTAAAATACTATTTATTTTCATTTTTCTTGTTAGTTTTACTCCTCGGGTAAGACAACTAAAAAAATAATCTTCAAGCAATTTCTTTGTGCCATTCATATTTTAAAAGATGAAAACTTTAAATGCGGAAATGCAAAACCTGATGTACATTTTATTCTTGAGTACTTAAATTTGTTTCAGCACATTTATATATTTGTGCACCTTTTATCTTTCGTAAGAAAATGGCATAGGTTTTATTTTTTTTTGTAGTGCAGAGGTAAAGTACTTCAAAACATTTTCCCCCATTAAGTTCTTTAAAAAAACTTCGGATTTTTCATTTAGTAGAAACAAAAATAATTTTTTCCAATTGCTTGAAAAAACATATTTTTTAAAACTGTTATTTAAATGTGTAATAATTCATATACACCTGACTCTTTTTACAGGTGTTTTTTTTTCAAGAATTTTTGTTCCCCCAATTCTTTTTAGTTCTGATTTTGACAGTGTAATTAGAATATGGTTAACTTAGGCCCACTCATGTATGAGTGACTTGATCTACTTCATTGCGTGATTACTTTGTATTCTAGTGTTACGAAGAATATCTGAATTTCATAATAACTTTTTCTTTTTTTCTTTTTTTTTGTTGTACTTCAACTTGAACACGAAATTCAGTATAATTGCATTTGTGTTAATTTGCTAAGTTTATTGGATGCAATAAATAATTTCAATAAAGCGGAAGTTTCGTAGTATAAAAATCAGCTGTATGTTCTAAAATAATAACTCTACGGAATAAATACAATTAGTGGCGAAAGTTTTACCATGCAAACGGCTGAGGTCGAATAATTGATGTTAGAAAACCCTTTGAATGAGAACAATTTGATCGATTTTATGACAGTTTATTAAAAAGAAATCGATAATGAAAAGTCAAAACAATAAAATTCAGCTATTAAAAGGTTATTAAATTCGCGAAGGCTTGAAATTTGCTACAAGTATGGAAATATATTTTCTAACTCATGATCCAGGCACAAAGTGTGTATAAAAATTTCTACATAATCTTAAGGTATCCGACTACTCTAAAACTGAATTTTGCCAAAAATAGACAAATTTGTTTATGATATTTTATGAGCCATCTTATTAGCTTTATAAAAATACTAAGTTTATCATTTTCCGTTTACTAGGAAAAACACTACAAGTGTTTTAGTAAAAGCAGATGCCATTACTTTAAGCAAGATGCCATACTTTAAAATGAGTTTCACTCGAAATGTGATTTTTTGAAAATAAACAAACGGGGTCAGCGATTGCTAAAAAAAGTTTTGAACATAATTAACTGAAATTTTTTCTGTAAGTTATGTATAATAGTAGAATTGTTTTAACCTTCAGATTTATCCATCACTGTTTTATTACAAAATTTACAGTCCCCTTATGTGAATATAATCACTTTCTTTTTAAGCATTTTCATATAGTAACCGAGATAAATGGCTCTAGTTTTTGTAAAAAATAAAATATCTTTTATTCTGAAAGTCATTTCGAAATTGAATATTATAGCAACACATTAGATTGAAAAAATTGAAAATTTTTTCATAAACCTTTGGTGCAGAATGGGCCACGTTTATGCTATATTTTGTCCCATTTTAGTAATAATAATTTCTTTTTCTCTTCTTAATTTTAGCACATTTTTCTTAAAATGCACTAAGCAAATCTAAAAATAACAAAAAAAAATCCCCATATCTCCTTTTTTTAAAAAAAAAGCTGTCGCAACCTGTCGGATAACTTAAATTTTGTGAAGCAGGATGTCAATAAATATATTAGCAACTTGAGGAACCAAAAACACAGTCAACATTGTAACAATAAAAAAGCAGAAGTCGTTAATAACGAACAAAATTCTTCATTTGAATCTAAGCATTCAGTTGTGCTAGACATATCTGACTCATCTACTAATGAAAGCACTTTTGATTCCAGTTCATGCACGCTTGTTATCAAGTACCGATGAATGGTTGTTAATACAGTAATACCCAGAACTTATGTAATGGGTGGGACTGAGTGAAACTGCGTAAGTCGAATTTGCTTAAGTCAGGATACAGTTTTGCATATAAATACATATAAATTGTTTATAGTTGGGGCCAAAAACGGGGAAAAAATAATAATTTAGAAAAAAAGATGTTTTATAAAATCTTAGATAACACAAATACAAAATTGCAGGCGGATGTTATTTTGATGTAGACGGTTTCATAAATTCTAATAAAACAATCTGCCAACTCAAAGATTTTTTTTTCTTCTGAAAAATTTCCTCTAGCATGGTAATTATTTTTAATATTCCTTGAATAATTGAAAAAATACTCTCTTCACTGGAGTCTATTTTTTTTTAAATTTGTAGAACTTTTTCAATTACACTGGGTATCTTTCTGTCAAATTCACAATCGTCATTCGATCTGACTTACTTGGGTCTGAAGACTCAAATCCCTCAAAGTTTTGCTCATGTTCATTCATTTTTATAAGCATTTCAGTTAAGTCGAAGCATTAATGTATTCAATTATTAATTGCTAATTTCAATTTGAATTTTTATATGTTGTATATACTTATAGATTAAATTTTCTCTGTACACGAATTTGAATTTTTTTGTAATAAAAATGGATTTTTTTTTATTTTATAAATATACATTACTTTATATAACTTTTATTTTTTATTACTTTTTTCCAATCTGTTTTGGGAAAATATTTATAATTTTTTCATCTTATATGATTTTTTGAAGTTGTGGAACATATCCTTAAATTTACCATATGTCGCATGTATTTCTTTGCACATTTTTTGCCCTATTTTCTAAGCAACATACATAGCATGTAAAAACGAATTGGGTATAATATTATCTCTAGTAAGATTTATATATATTTTTTTTAGTTTTTATTGATTTAATTAATTGTTTTAAAGTTGTACTGTCAATAGCCGTTTAAGACCGATTTTTATGCAATATATCATTATATTCATATAAAAGAACTCAAAATTAATTAATCAAATGCAAACCAATAACATTTGTAATAATATGATAGAGTCTCTGTATATGAATAATTAAATAAGTATAAATCAGTGTAAAATTAGTTGCATTCAGAAACAATGATTTATGAGTTTTTTCATTACGAATAACGTAAGCACGATCCAGAAGTTCGTTCTAAATCATTAACTATGATGTTTCGGTACAATGCAGCAATAGAAATTGATTCTTTCATTATTGTAATGGAATTTCAAATTCGTGACTAGTTATAGTTTCCCTTTGTGGTATATATATATATGGCAGATCGTATTGTAGTAATTAAACTGAGCTTTCCTCAGAATTAATCTAAGCAAACTTCTGTATCTAAAAGATACAAAAATAAGGAATGTTACGAATCTATTGAGGAACTCCAATTCCTTGTTAGCGTTTGAAGAATTTTGTAAAATATGTCAGTAATTTAAAACCAATCATGAATATTAAAATATACTGTTCAAAAATTATTACTCTGGTCATTTTATTCATTTTCTACGAATGACAAATAATATTACCAGTTTTCAAATAAGGTACAGCTGAATTGTAAGGATGTAAAATAGGATAACATTGTTATTTGTGAAAATATAGAAAATTTTTTACATTTATATTTTGCAAGATGTCACTATGTGACGGATCTATACGCGGCTCTACTAATTCCTTGGGGGATTCTCCTGGGGAAAATATTTATTTCAAGCAACTTTCGCCGAGTAAGGAAGCATGGTTATGCAAATGAAGTATATTACATAAATTCTATATTCGCGAGTTTGAAGGGTTGGCAAGGAGTTGGCGAGTGAGTTTGTTAGTTGAAGGGTGAAGGATCGTGGAATTCTTTAGAGCTTTTGGAGTCTATCCATGAAAAGGTTTACTAAGAGTGAATCAATCGACAGTGATTAAATCCAGATAAGGATCTCCTGCACAGATTCAAGTGTAGGATCCACTTCATAAAAGTACAAATATCGTGATCCTTGTTTAATGAGAAGTTAGCTTATTAGTGTGCTATGTAGTTTATATTGAGCGTGTTTAAGCTATCGTGGAATCAGTTGAGGGTCCGTATTATTATCCCCGGAATTTAATTTCACCTCCACGCTCTACTATTTGATCAGTTATCTTAATTAGATTGTTATTGTATCTGATTCATATTTTAGTGTCAATAAATTAATTAGAGGGAAACATGTCTAGTGATTATTCAGTTTCTCCCACACACCTAGCCGGGTCTGCGAGTAGACAAATGGTTTCACAGGGGAGTAGGAACCGTCCGGCATTACAACTACAAAGGAGAACACCTTTCAATATCATGATTTTGACACTTTTAAAACATATTCGAGAAGTATGTTGTTATCGGTAAGCTACTAGTTGGGGTTCGTTTAGCGGCATGTTTAATGTTTCTACTCTATCATGGATAAATTTTACCATCACTTGGCGAAATATTTCGTAGAGTACTCATATCAAATTAGTGCCTATATTTAAATTATATACCGTAAAATCCAGCGTATAACGCGCACTTTAAACACAAAAATAAGCTCTAAATTTACGGGTGCACGGAATACGCCGGTACAAAAATGAAATTTAAAAAAAAAAGAAAAAAAAGATGAGAATAGAAAAATATTAGACTTCTTCATAGATTGAAATACTATTTCTTTAAGAAAAATGACATTACTTATGAACTTAAAGGGTTGTAGTTCCAGAAGCATACTATTTTTTAAAGCTTGAAATAATACCTCGAGTAAATGAATTAAAAACATAAGAGCACTGCACATTGAGTTTCAGGTTTCTTCGTAAAAATGGAGGTGTGATCGTCATAGTACGAATATACCTAAAAACTAAAAATTACAGCTTAAAATTATAAGTGCGCGTTATTCACCGGATTTTACGGTATATACGTTAAAGCTAATATTTAATTTTTGAGTAATAGATTTTACTGAATTGTGTAGTATCTGTATTGCAATTCTTTTTAAATGTAATTTTTTGGATCAAATAGTATTTCTATTCGTAACCATATTTTGCTCGTGTGTTTATTTAAATGTTTGTAAACAATTTTAATTGAACTCGTTTTTTATATATTTTAAGGTATCCGACTACTTGCGAGAACTTTTTTTTTAAAAAAAATGGAGGTATAGTTTTTTTTTTGTTTTTAGTGGTTTTTAGATTTGTTTAGTACATTTTAAGAAAAAATATGCTAACATTAAGAAGAGAAAAAGAAATTATTATCACTAAAATGGGAAAGAATGGGTAAAAATTTAATGGGTAAATAAGATGGTAAGAATGGTAAATAATATAAGCGGATTTTTTAAAATTTATGAATTTTTTTTTTTTTTTTTTTTTTTTTTTTTTTTTTTTTTTTTTTTTTTTTTTTTTTTTTTTTTTTTTTTTTTGGTTTTTAGATTTGTTTAGTACATTTTAAGAAAAAAATGCTAACATAAGAAGAAAAGAAACTATTATCACTAAAATGGAAAGAATGGGTAAAAATTTAATGGGTAAATAAGATGGGTAAGAATGGGCAAATAATATAAGCGCGGCCCATTTTGTTCCAAAAGTTTATGAACAAATTTTCCGTTTTTTCAATTCTGATGTGTTGCTGTGTTATTTATTTTTGAAATGACTTTCAGAATAAGAGATATTTTAATTTTTACAAACCCTAGAGCACTTTATTTTAGTTGTTATATAAAATTGCATAAAAAAACAGTGATTATATTCACATAAGGGGCTGTAAATTTTGTAATAAAACAGTGATTTATGAATCTGACAGTCAAAACACTTCCACTAGTATACAGAACACACATAAAATTTTCATTTGTCTATTTTCAAAACTTTTTTAGCAATCTCTCTGTTTGAGCATTTTCAAAAAAACACATTTCAAGTAAAACGCTTTTTAATGTATGATATCTTGCTTAAAGTAGTATAGGCATCTGCTTTTACTAAAGCACTTGTAGTTTTTGTTCTAGTGAACGGAAAATGATAAACTTGGTATTTTTTTATAACTAATTAGATGGCCCATAAAATAAAATCATAAAAAATTTTGTCAATTTTTGGCAAAAATTACAATTTTAGGGAAGTTGCATACCTTAAGCAAAACAAATATATGTTCTGTTACGTACTAAGCCATCAACTAAGTATTTATATTTTCCATGATGGTAACTTGTTGCCCGTTTCGAAAATTGTTTGTAGAAGGAATCTGCGGAATGCGAGAGTGCTTTGTTGACCGCTAATAGAGATTCAGTGCACAAAGCTCTGATGGCACTTGTTTAACATTTTCTCCCAAACTAAATGATAGAGTTTTAAAATCACAAGTTTTAAAGTATTTACTAGCTGTATGACCCGCCTTTGCTCTAGCATTTTCGAGTGCATAACTTTTTTCCAATATAAATTTTCTCTTCCCGTCTCAATTACATTACTTCCTGGTTTGTGCGTAATTGAAACAGGTTACATTAAAAATCTATGATGTTTAACTTTGTTTTGTTCCATAGATTTCTTTTCTCAGAGACGTTTATTTTCCGAGATTTAATTCTATTTTGACTATATTTGCATTAAGCAAATATAGTCAAAATAGAAGCGAATGGCATTTTCTAATTTTGCATATAGCAGTGATAGTTGCAATTGAGATGAGAGATTCAGGTATTGTGAACAGAAGATACGAACCTTTATTACTGTATAAAGAAACTATTACCAAACTTCAAAGTAGTTGGAGCAGATGTAGACCGCGATTTAAATTACTACTTCATTAATCAACACATTTTTTACCGGAAAATTTGTACACCAGTAATCTCATGTCACTTTCTAATATTTCGAAGAGGAAATAAAGCAAATAAATAATAACAAACAATAAATTTACTAAAAAATAATTTATACATAATAAATTATGATGAAAATTTTGAGTACTGTATAATCTGGAGTATAGTGTGTACGTTTAACATATAAAATAAGATCGAAATTTATGGTATACGCTGGATATGTAAATGATAGCTTTAAAAGAAAGAAAAGTTCCCAATAAAAAAGTAAGTTTCAATATACATCTAAGTATAGTTGATTTAAAGTACCTGACTACCCTAAAATTGAAAAATTTGAAAACAGTTATCAATTTTTTATCATTTTATTTTATAGGCTATCTTATTAGCTTTATAAAAATACCAAGTTTATTGTTTTTCGTTCACTAAAACAAAACCTATAAGTGTTTTATTAAAAGCAGATGCCATTACTTTAAGCAAGATGTCATACTTTAAAATGCGTTTTACTCGAATTGTATTTTTTTTTTTTTGAAAATGCTCAAACAAGGACAGCGATTGCCCAAATGTTTTGAAAATAATTAACTCAAATTTTCTGTGTATGTTCTCCATAATAGTAGAAGTGCTTTAACTTTCAGGTTTATCAATCACCGTTTTATTACAAAATTTACAGTCCCTTACGTTAATATATTCAATGTTTTTTTAAGCAATTTCATACAATTATTAAGATAAAGTGCTCTAGTTTTTGTAAACATTAAAATATCTCTTATCCTAAAGGTCATTTCAAAAATGAATAACATAGCATCACATCAGAATACAAAAATTTAAAATTTGTTCATAATCTTTTGGTTCTGAATGGTTCGCGTTTATGTTGTTATTTATTTTTTTTTTTTGTAAATTTGTGCCCATTTTTTCTCATTTTAGTAACAATAATTTCTTTTTCTCTTCTTAATTTTAACATAGTTTTCTTACAATGTACTAAAAAAATCTAAAAGCAATAAAAATTCCCCCTACCTCTATTTAAAAAAAAAAATGTTGTTGCAAATACTTGGATACCTTAAAAGAAATGACTTGCATCAACTTCCATTACTGGATAACATGAAAAGTTCAGCATATTTGAATTCCGTTTTATCTTCAGGCACATCAGCGAAATTCTTTTAAATTTACACCATCGTTGTTACTTGATCGATAAATAAATTATAATTTTCATTCCATAAAAATTGTTAGATTTTTAAATGACTTTTTAATTATCTCAAGTTAAATTTCATTTCATGCTTTTATCGTTCACTCACAATTTTTAAATTCCAAAAGATAAGAGCAATGCTCACGTACATTTCTAGTTTCTTATATGGAGAATATACCTTAATTCCTTATAATGACGTGGTAAGTATGCTTATCATCAACTTCATTAATTTTTAGATGTCTTTAACCTTTGAATAGCCCCCAGTGGAGGAGAGAAAATATGCTTTCTACAAAAAAAATTATCTTGAAAATCAAATAAATTTAGGTGACTTTCTTTTTATAAATCAATCTTACTCCGAGAAATATTTTCTTAACATTACTAAAAAATAGCCTTATAAAAGGTTAAAAACAGAAAATGCAGCTTGAAAGTATAGGTAGACGCTATAGACGCCAGAGGGGCGTAGTATGCCGGGATATATGGTATATATTTTGCATAATTTTTAATATTTTTGTTAGCATGATAAATTGCTTAGCAATCGCCTACGTGTAATAGTACGCAACAGAGTTTGCAAACATATTTCGTAGCTGAGAATTCCTAAAATGAAACTGATAATGCAAGTCCAAACTCGAATTAATTCATGATCTGTCGACAACCTTCAGGCATGAAAACGTGAGTTAACTCGCAACCTAACAACGATGGGATAATTTAATTCCAATTCGCATTTGATATCTGCTTCTGGTAAATTAATTATTGTTCTGAAAGCTTGAAGCACAAAGTTTGTTGAAAGTTTTTTAATTAATTATTTATATGAATAAAAAGTGTTAAACAGCTTTTAGTCCTTGTTTTAACTCTACATTGGAAAGTTATTTTGGATAATTAATCAGATTCAAGATTAAACTTCATAAGAGACTTAAAGTATTATATATATATCTAAAGTAATATATATGTTATATATATATATATATTCATGTCCAAAATTAAGTTCGCAAACATCCTTTTCGTCATAATTTTAAAATGCTTGAAGTAAAACTGATAGAATTTGTATTTTATATATTTTGAAGAACGGGTTATGTACGAACTTTATAGTGAACCGCGACTAAAAAGAACAAGTCTTCGGCAGTTCGTCTCTTCAATATTCCGCCATTCTTTCACTACAAACTATGGTGCCAGATGAACCAGTATAAATAGTGGGAGCAATCTAGTTTTACCGTTGCCATACAAATTAGACATTTAAAAATAACAAAAAAAGAACAATATGCAAATTCCAACAGATAGAATACAATATCAACATTCAGTTTAGAAAAATATGTTGCTTAGAGTTAGTTTTTGCAGAACTACTGAATTGAGACCGTTCAAGAATATGGGAATTTTGCCATCAATTTTGTGAATATTATGTTAAAGCAAACAATCTAGTCTGTTTGCAGTGAGAATGACTTCTTACAATCGCTTAGATGATTCTTTGAGAGGACGAGCCGTTAGTAGGCTTGGAATTGGCCAGTGGTTACAAGTGGTCCGAAAGTAGTCTCCCATTTGTGGAATCAATTCCAAAGAATTTCTACTGTCACCAAGAAGGTCGGCCAAAGGTACCAAAGAGCATCGACATCAGCACAGGATCGCTACTTGGCATTAAGCGCAAGATGACATTGGCAGACGACAGATCCTCTGCTTGCTCGTGACCTTGTTGCCGTGTCTGGAAAAAGATTACCCTGGCAAACAGTCTACAGCCGCCTTGCATAGACTGTCCTTTACGCCCTGCGTCCCCTCTGGTGCATCACTTTGACTGCATCCATCTGGAAAGACTGGGTATTGTGGAGACAAAAATTTCATTCGTGAAAATCACAAGAATGGGACCGTGTCCTTTTCAGGGATGAGTCGAAATGTACCAGACAAAGTAATTCTCGGCGAGTCTTCACCTGGAGAGAAAATGGAGCTTGTTTTAATCTCTCCTATGGAATAAAAATCGACAAATGTGGCGGCAAAGGAATATCTGTGTTTGGTGGCATAGTGTTAGGCAGTCGTACACCACTGTACATTTTCGGTGGGGGTACTGTAAACTCACAGCGCTATAGAGATGAGATCCGGGAAGTCTATGTGAGGTTTTCTGGGTGAAGAGGACGCGGGTTACATTTTTATGGGCGATAACGCACATCCCCACAATACTCACAGAGTTAACGAATTTTACGGAGGTGCGAATATTCGGCGTATGGATTGACCTTCGAGATCTCCGGACCTAAATTCTATTAAACATGTTTAGGATGGTGTAGAGAAAGACATTTCTCAAGGTATATATGGATCCTCTACCAGGATCCCCCTTTGGAATTAGAAATCCCGCTTTTGGAAAAATAGGCTTTGTTGCCACAAATATTTCTTGGAACCCTCTTAAACAGTATGGCAATCCGTTGTAAGGCTTGTATAGCATTTTACAGAAGTCACATTCCGTATTAGACAGACTTTTGCCGAGTTATTGTCTCTGATTAATAATTCACACTTTTTGATTTGACTTGTATAATAACTCTCAATTAAAATTTTCTCCATTTTGTTATGTTGCTATATTCTTTCTGACATTGACATACTTCTCTGCTCCAAGTTTCATGGCAACACAGTAAATAATTTTTCAGTTTTCAAAAACTTTTTGTTTGTGACCTTAATTTTTGACGCACAGGACTAAAACGCTATTGAATTTTAAAACACAACAGAGTTTTAATTTTGCAAAGAAAGCTTTTAAACAAATGCCAACAGCTTTGTGTGGCAAACCTCTCCTAGCAAGAGAAAAAACATCAAATGTCACGATCTACAGTTTCTTGTTACACAAACAACTTTCAAAACAAACAATATATCGCCCCCGCGTAAGAGATAAATACAGTCTCTTGATGCTGGTGGTGAATAGCATAACACAAATTAATCATTTTACACAAAATACTTACTAATAAGAGTTGAATACAAATAAAGTACAATATATAAATGAGCTTACAAATAAACAATAAGTGATAAAGATACAAATTGGTTAATGATAAAAAAAAAGTATTCCATCCAAACAATATATATTATAGGTATTTTTTCTTTTTGAAAAATGTTACAATTATTTTTTATTATATAAGGTTTTGAAATTCATTAAACTATTTACGTCATTAATAATTGGGCTCTTTTTAGTGAAAATGCAAAATAAAACCCCTTATTTTAAAATACCCCAAAATCCTAAAATCATTTATAAAAAGAGTCTTTTTCTTTGTTTAAAATATTTATTATGAACTGTAGAAAATTTTGTACCCGGCAGATTAATAAGATACTCTTTACAAAGTTTCAATACTTTTTTCAAGCTTTTTTGACAGTTTCAATTTAAAATATTTGTAAGATTATAAAGATATAAGATGTTCGTAGTCCGTGTTGCTCGATTCCAAATAAAGATTTGAAATTATTCTTTAATCACTTTATTCGCAATCAAAACACGTAGCATTTACAACAACTATTAGCATAACAAACTTAGTATTACACGATAACATTAAATATTAATCGATTGAATAAACATAAATCGATGGTTGCCACAATGCCAAAAGAAATAATAACATCTTTTTTAACTGTTGCATCTATGACACTAGTTAACAAAATAGAAAAACAGTTGAGAATCTGCATTAAGTGAAAACTACACATATAAATTAAACGAATTATTGCTACCATATTTAAAATAAATATGTTTCAGAAGAATTCCTAGATTTTTTGGTTTACATTTCAGATGAATCTATAAACTGCTTATATTTCAAATTGAAATAGTAGTTTTTAGTTCCATATTCTTATTCCGATCACGCGAAAAGGACATCACCACCTACAGAAAAGAAAATGATCCTCGGATTTCCAAGTTACTTTATAGAGATATACGCGGAAATATTACGCGTCGTCGAATATTTTCGAATTTGAAAAGAACTGCATTGACTATTCTCAGTCTATTTGAGGTACAAATATAATATCCTTCCGGAAGGAAGCGGATTTGAATAGACCCAATGCCATAACGAGACAAATCCAATGTTCCCACTCTAAGATGAAAAGATTGGTATTTTTTACAATATCCAGTGCATTTCTTAGGTGTCATATAAAAAAGTCAGATTCTATTTTATTTTGGATTTCACAAAATGTTTTTGAAGGTAAAGGCGATAAAATGGAAAAATGGAGATGTGAAATATAATAGATTTAAAGTATTGTATGAAACATTATAGTACAGAATCATAGTGTATGAAGAAACTATTGATACTAGTTAAAATATAAGAAATTTACAACTGAAAGCATACACACACAATACTCTTTATTATAAATTGTGTCATCCATTTTGTTGAACGTTTGTTTTTTCTGCTGATAAAATTCAGACTGGAAAGTCTTAAGCTATTATATTTTATAAAATATAATATGAAGTAGGATTCAAAAGTTCCCGCGGACTGAACCTATTATTTAAAAATTATTGCCAATTAAGTTAGTGATGCCCATCCTCCTTCGAAATACGACAAGCAACAACACACTTGTGTCATTGCTTGTAAAGTTCATCGAAATATATCCGGAATCCATTTTTAGCCATGTCCTTTAATTCAGCCTGCGATTCCAAGTGCCAGTTCAGGAAATAGATTCACATCGCTGAGAGTAAAATGAGGAAAGTACAGAGAATGTGGTAAAACAGTTGCGTTCGTTTTCGCAAGAAAGCCAATGACAAGGAGAGATCGGTTTGTAGGAACATATGGTCTTTGCAAAACCACTCATGATTGCTCAGCCCACTATTTTGATCTCTCCTTTTGGATCCACTCATGCAAGATATGCACGTTATACACATAGAGTTCTTTATTCAAGTGCGTCTTTCAGGACAACTCAACTGATTCTGCTATTTGCGCCACTGTTTGAAGCCTGTTCTTACGTACCATCGCAGAAACCTTCTCTGTGTTTTTAGCTGTGTGGAAGTTTTTGGTCATCCAGAGCATTCGTCGTCTATGACACTTTCCATGCCTTCTCTGAAACGTCGATGCCACTCAAAAACTTGCGTTTCTGTCAGTGTATCACTGCCGTACACGTGTTTCAAAATTTTGTAAATCTCTGTAGCACTCTTTCGCAGACGAACACAAACTTTTATGTTTATTCTCTGCTCAACAAAGGCTATTTCTTTCACAAACACCGGTTACTAAACACATCTACCTGCAACATATGACACCGTGGCGAGCGACTTACCACATTTTTAGGGACAACCCCCTTTCAGAAAAGGAGGATAACGTATTACCACAGAAACAGTATGATATTCGCTCAACTCACCGTTTCTGAAACTGTGTGGTGACGCCCCCCCCATGGGGGCTTAATAACTCTACGAGGAGTGCACAAGGATATTGATAATTCAAAAACAAAAGATTATTTTTTTTAAAAAATTACTAACCCGACTTTATTTGCGTGAGAAAAAAACGACCTAAAATTTTTGCGCAGGGTGTGTCATACCCAAGGGTGTTTACATTGTGTTTTTACCGTAAAATTTGTATACAAAGGTTAGAAAGGAAGAAAAGTAGGAAGTACAATATATTTATTGCATTTTTCACACGTAAATTTAGTTTTTCTGTTCATTTACAAGGGCATTCAGTGCATTGTTTATACACTCCTTTAATCGCGTCGTGAGTGAGTGCAATGTTTTCACTGGATCTTAATTTTTTTTTTAAATCTGTATCTTTTTTTAACTAAACATATAGGAGTAAACTCCTTTAAATTTAACAATTTTGGAATTTCTTTTTTATTTTCTCTTTATTTTATTCCAGCAATAGTTTTTTTTTCATCAAAAGTTCATCTGAAAGTGGATAAGATGTGTACCAGTTATCTCCTTTAAAATTACGTTCTTCTCAAATGTTTTTGTGTCTCTACATATAAAACATTTATTTTCAACAGTGTCTCTCTTTTCTAAATCTGGATTGATTTCAGTGGAAGAATCATACTGGATGTTATACTCTTCATTTGATTTTTCCTCATCATAACCACGAAGAGAATTTCTTCATCGGAAAATACTGTTGTACTATATCTATTAAATACTGTAATTATTAAATTACTTAAATATCACATTTCTTCATCATAACGACAAAAATACGCCATAGAATAAGGAAGATTTTAAAGCGTACTCACGTATTAAAAAATGTAACTCAACTTCCCGCGCAGGGTGTGACACACCCGAGACAGTGGTATCCAAATATCTATTTTAAAATTTCGCTGACAGGCTTGATCCGCTTGAAGGTTATGACCTTTACGTCGGCTAGACCAGGAACCACCCATTTTCCAAAAAAGGTTTAGCAGGAGCGTTGAAAAAAGTTAGACGATGGGTATGACACACCCTGCGCGAATGGTGCCGGGTTAATTTATTGAAAGTAAACAAACAAAAATACATTCTGACACAATAAAAAATAAAATACACATTTACACTGACATAATACAATTATAAATGTATCAATACTGTGCAATGTATTTTACAATACTACACTCATGTCCATTAATTAAGGATAATTCAGAATCACACAGAAATTGAACTCTAAAATAAAAATTTCACCTGTAGAATTATCACACACATCTTGAAGAAGAATATGCAAATTACAGGAAACCACCAGATGGCGCGGATAGTACGTCACAATGACTAGAGTGTAAGAGAGGGGTATATAAGGAATGGTGGCAAAGAAGTAAAATTGTTCACAAGCGCTTAAAAGCCTTTCAGTGCAATAACCGCATAGTTATGGCACAAAGGAAGCATTTGGATGATTTTTTACGTGGTAGAATTATCGGACGACTGGAATGTGGACGTACCCAGCAGGAAGTATCCGAGGAACTTGGAATCGCCCAGAGTGTCATCTCCAGGCTTTGGCAACGATTCCAAGATGATGGTAATGTGAGTAGATGTTACAGCACAGGTCGCCCCGAGTTACAACACCGAATGAGGACCGGTATTTGGCAGTTACTGCCAAAAGAAACAGACGGAGCACAGCATCAGACCTATCTCGTCAGCTCTCTTCAGCTACCGGTACGACAGTTTCAAGGCAGACCGTGTACAGACGCTTAGGGCACATTGGTCTATATGCTCGTAGGCCTGTCAGATGTGTTCCCCTTACCGCAACTCACTGTCGCTGCGATTAACCTGGAGTAGAGAGCATGCATTGTGGGCACCGCAACAGTGGTCTTGTGTGATGTTTTCCGACGAGTCCAAATTTAGTTTGCAGTCTGATTCTCGCCGGACTTTCCTATGGAGAGCGCCAGGTACCCGTTAAAACCAAGGGAACACCATTGAACGACACCGTTACGGTGGTGCAGGATGGCTCGTTTGGATAGGAATTATTCTTGGTTCCAGAACTGACCTGCATGTTCAGAGTGTAACGATGACAGGCCACATCTGTCGGGATGTCATTCTGGAACAACATGTACGTTTGTTTCGGGGCGCCATGGGTGCTGAATTTCTGTTTATGGATGACAACTGCCCGTCCTCACCGTGCAAACATTGTAGACGAATGCCTTCAATCGGAGGATATCGCCCGTATGGATTGGTCAGCATACTCACCGGACTTGAATCCAATAGAGCATGTGTGGGATATGCTTGGCCGACGAAAGTTACGCGATTCGCTCTCCAACACCACCGTTTTCCTCGTAGGCATGCGTATGTGATGTATTGAGGACAGGAGGGGGAGGTAAGGAATAAATAAGCTAATTCTCAGAAATAAGAAGGTCCTTTGCAAACACTCCTTTTACTGCATTCCAAAGCCTTCGAAATAATTTTATGGATAGCATTGCACAGAAAAGATCGTACTTAGGAAAGACGTATATATACGTTTATAGCAATTAACGCTTTGATTGAGCGAGACGTTTATATACACTGGTGACATCTCAAGAGGTTAAAGGCGTATTGTAGATTTTGCTTTAAAATATAGCATCATTGTTTTTAATGCATTATTTTATGGAGGGGGCCGCAATGAAAACTATAATTGAATATTGGGTTACAAACATTGAAACTTGAGAATCAATGCTCTACTTCAAAAAGATTTCATGCAATAGGTGCAGTCTGGGAACTTTTGAATCTTACCCTGTATGTACATTATGACACCCCTTTGTGAAATATTCTGAACAAGGAGGTTTTAAGTTTTCTTGAGACCCTAGTTTTCTATACAAAATTAGGTTCCCCTTTTGAACCTTTTAAGCAGAGAGTACATAACATAATTCCAGTCAAATACTCGTACAAATGGTAACCCGTAACAAATAAATGTGCTCAATGCACAATCTCACAAATCTAGGCACAAGCCGACTTACTACCGCCTTTTCACCTAAATGAATAATGATGGTATACGATGGTGTATACCTAGGCCTAGACGCAGACCTGACATAAATAATGCCGTATTACCACTGTATCCAGTTTGCACATAGTTCAAAATTTCCAGTTTTTTGGAGAATATATATGTCTAGGATTAACATTTTACTATTAAAATTATTCCGATCATGAATCTTATTGCAGTGCTTCTCAAAGTTTCAATATTTGCGATCCAATATTCAATCAAAATTTTCACGCCCCCCTCATATAATAAAAATGTATTAATTCAATAATACTATACAGTGACGCTAAAACTACAATATGACTTAACCTCTTAAGTGCCACCGGCGTATATGAACGTCTCACTCAGCCAAACCGTTAATTTCAATGGACGTATATATACGTCTTTTTGAAGTACAATCTCTTATGTGCTCTGCTATCGATAAAATTATTCCGAAGGCTTAGGAATGCAATAAAAGGACATTGAAAGTGTTTGCGAAGGATTTGCTTATTTCATAGAATTTGCTTATTTAATCTTTTTTCCCCTGTCCACTACATCGCATACACATGCCTACGAGGAAAATAGTGGCATTAGGATGTGAATCGCATAACTTTCAATCGGCATTTAAGGGATTAATTATAAACCGTACAAATTATCAAGATGAGTGTTAATTTTTGTACATAATTTTGCATATGACAAAACCATAGGGTCACTGGTTATTATTAATGTTGTTAACTTAGTTTTGTTAAATTAATTATAAAATACATTGTGCAGTAGTGGTTTATTTTTTTATTATGTCTCGATGTATTTTGTTTGTTTACTTTCAGAAAATTGATAATTTTTTAATAATCTTTTGTTTTCGACTTTTCTATATGCTCGCGGCCCCCTTTCAGAGTTATCACGCTCCCCTAGGGGGGTGCGTCCCACAGTTTTAGAAAAGATCTTATTGAAACCGAGTAGAGAACGAGACGAGATTCCCCTCACCCCTGCCCAACCACAGGTCCATTTGGCCTATGCCTAAGCATTCCCTGGTTTTGAATGCATTTCTAATTAATGTTATATTTAATTTAATTTGTAAAGAGTGATAAAAATTACTTTAAAAATGAGCTATCCTATTTTTAAACAAAAAAGTAGCCATGATCTCGGATATCTTTAATCAGAGAAAACGAAAACTAATGAATATACGCCAAGCAAATCAATAAAATTTCTCTTTCAGCAAAGGAAAACAAACTCACTTCAAAAACCCTTTCATCGCAGGGTAGCATTAAAATAATATCCACTATTTCAACTTTACATGCTTGCAATCTTCTGTCAAAACTAGACTACAGATTTATTCAACAATTGATGCTCTTTTCTTATACAGTTAGCACTGTATTTCTACAGCATGGATTAATTTTAACATGGTTCAGTAGTTGAGAAAGTTCTATACGGTGCTTTTATATTAAAAGATTTCTTCTAATTATGCTCTAAAATTGATTAAATATGAAATGTAATTAAAACTATTAAAAGAGAACCTTATCTAGTTTAAAATTTAGGAAATTCCCATACACAAAAGCTCAATAAGCGTGATAAACCTTTTAAATGCGAAAGATAACTCATTTGAGAGACATTTTTCATCTGAAGGCATACTTAATATTAAACTTTCCAACAGAATTTTCGTGAACAACCAATACTTGAGTACATAAAAACGTTAATTTTGTTTTCCTTTTCACTATATAGATTAAAAATTTCAAATAAGTAATACTCAATTTTTTTTTAAAAAAATAATAATACTGTTTTTTATTTATGAATTAATAGGTATCCGAACACGTAGAAAATAACCAAATTCGGTCAACACATGTATTTTTTTTATTTTATTGGATAGAGATATCTTTTAGCTTTACAAAATATACTTTGTTTCGTTTCTACGCTACCTAGATTACAAGTTACAATCAATTTTATGAAGTTAGAAAAACCGAAAGTGGGTCTTTGATCTACCAGAAGTAAGCATTTAAATTGTTCAAAATTTATCATGGCGAGTTTGATAACTTAAAATATTACAAATTTATCTTTAAAAAACGTTTTGTACCTGATATTTATCTTATTTTCTAGAAAATGCACTAAAATATTTCTTATTGCATGTATACTTTTTGAGTTGTGGCTTGTTATTTAAATAATAATCTCATAAAGAATGCTACATTTTTTTATAATGTATACTCAATCAGCTCTAAAATTTTCAAATTTTAATAAAACTTTAAAATTTTAGCACATTTTCTAGATAAATACTTCAAATTTGTTTCAGTAATACTTTTACTAATATAAGTTTATTATTTTTTCTCTAATTTCTTTGAAGTTTTTAAAAAATGTTGCTAAAATTTCACTTATACTTGTGATTTTTGTAAATTTAGGTAGTTTATTTTATTACGTGTTAGTTTAATATTAGTATTTATTGGTATTGAGTCCCAAATAAAGCATTTATAATATTTAAATATGCTATTTAGTAAAACAATTCTCCAAACATGTTCGGATACCATCATCTATAGCCCTTAAGCTATGTCTGGCGAGCATAAGAAAAAGGCTCTTAATAGATCAATAGTCACGGTTTATAATGCTTAGTTTTATGACGAAGAAAACGTTTTTATTCATATTAATATGCATTGCTTTTTAAGAAAATTTTAATGAAGTTATTCACGTTAAATGTGAAAATATAATGGCTTTTTTTTATATTTTGGAACTTAGCCCCTCAATTCGTACTAGTTCTTTGTTTCGCATAACACAGATTCGCACGCCCATTTTTTGGAACATAAATCCCATGTTGTAGGGGTGTTACCTATACACGTGTAATTATTTTTGTGATAATATATTTCCTTTAAGAACTTATACCTTTTTATCAGGTGGAAAAAACTACGCCTCAATAAATACTCAAGTGTTTATTTTGCTTCCTTATCGAATCAAAATATTTCTCAGTAAATAATCACAAAAAATAAACATTCATTACCATCGAGGCGATTGCTGTAGTCGGAGATAAACCAAAAAACACTTTCCCATCAGCTAAAACAATTATTGTGACTTTTTTTCGCTTTCGTCTTCGTTTCACACGGCAAAAAAGGCGTTAGTAAGATAAATGATTCGGTCGGTACTTTAGTGGGGTCTCTCCATCTTCTTGAGCAGCAATAAGTGGGATGGTTCACCTATTGGTTCCCGTGTTTCTGATTTATCACGCATCATTGATTAACATTACAAAATTGTTCATTATATACTTTTGTTATGCCTAACACTTGGAATTTGGAGTTCGCAATTTTTTTATTTAATTAACTATACAAAGCTTTTTCTGATGAATCAATCAAATGCCATTTGTTAATCGGTAAGAATTTCATTAATTTTGGATTTTTGAATAAAATAGAATTGTATATTACATTGAAAGAAGTTTAAGGGGGTTTACCTATGTGACGGCCTGTTTTTTAAGCATTTTTAGAGAATTCTTTTGACGACCAGTAAAAAGATAGAACTTTAAGGTATTTTTTTTATCATTTATTTATATATATTTTAAGAAATCTTTAGCCGAAAATATCCAATAGAACGTGAGTTATAGCGCTCTGAATACACCCGCCTCGAAAAAATGGACGCTCACGTCCTCCACGATTCCAGCTGATTGGCTTATCTGAAAGAAGAAATTAAAAGCTTTTTCATTTATAAGCTTAAATGCACAGAATGGACTATACTTAACTAAAAATATCAAAAATTGGATTTTGGGTCGACCTCTGAAGAAAGTTTCGAATATTATGGTTTTTTTTGTTATGGTTTTGTTAAAAAAAATGCAAAAAATATTTTAAATTTTGAATGATCGTAGTCCATTTGGTGCGTATATATGTGATGAATCTACCCTATAAATTTGAAGTCATTCGGTCAAACCATTCTTAAAATATGATGGAGGAAAGTTTGAAAACCACAGTTTTGAGAAAAACGTGTTTAAAGTTTCAAGTCTGATTAAAACCACGAAATTCTTAACTTACTTTCAATCGGCGATGCCTGGTGGTGAAGGCTAAAACAAGTTCAAAATATTCAATAACTATAAATATTTCCTCTTAAACCTCTACAAACTTGTATGAACGCATATTTGCATAGAAAGGTCAATGGTATCTAGACGACTGTACACAAGAGGCCCAGCCTTCGATTGCCAACTCATCACTTCGAATAACTGCTCCTCTAACTCTTGCTTCTTTATAACGACTTCGAATTTTATAAAATCACTTTACTACGATGTTGTAGACATGTTAAAAAGGCAATTTAGGGAGAAAATTTTTTTGATTTTTTGACCCCATCACATGGGTGACCCCCGTTAACGCCAAAGTGCTTAACACGAAATATCGGTTAATATGAAATAATGCAGCACTATTTATTTTCATGTATTTTTTTGTCTTAATGCAAAATGAAAATTGCTTAACATGAAAATATTCCTTTTATGGGAATGAACAAAATACGTAAGACACAAGCCACGCAGGTTAGATTAAAAAGGCGTGTGAAATGAAAGGAAGGCAATTTCATGTTTCGTAGCAAAGAAGCTAACTTGGCTTTGAAATACCTACTGAATAGCTGTGATACGAGCCAATTTGGTTCATCTAAGCTACTTTCACCTCCACTCGTACAAGCGCTACACAAAATCATCTCATCTCTCAGTTGGCTTTGAAATTCTTTGGCCAATACATCGCAGTGAGTTTGGTCTGCGCTAATTCTTCTAATTTTAGAAGAATTTTTTTACAATAGCAAAGACCTCAGGGGTAAAGAATATTGTTTTGCATAAAATGAAGATAGAACTTCTTATGGTTGATCAAAAACAGAAGACGAAAACGGAAATCTGTACAGATTTTCGTCTAGCTAAATTTAGTGTTAAATTTCATTGTGAATGTTTTCGCTTCATTTTTATTAAATACATGCATTTATACATATCTATGTAAATAAAATGTACTTTAATAAACTTTTGTTTAATATATGTTTTTCTTCGCATTATCGTTTAACATGAAATTCTTTTACCACGAAAAAAAATTCCACACCCTTCAATTTCGTGTTAAAAAAAAAATTTAAATTTTTTTTATTTTTTATTTAAAAAAAAATATTTTTTCATAATCGGATAAGATTTATAAAATTTAAAATTTCATACTATTCAGTTAGGAGCTGCACCATTATGTACTAATTCTGAGCTGGTGTTTTTTCCTTTGGAATAATGAATTCAAAAACTAATTCAGGATTTCACGAAATAGATTTTTCATAATTATCACACTGAAAATTGTGTGATTAATATTTATAAAGTTCCGTTCAATGGAATATTAACTCAATATTTAGTATCTATTAAGAAAATATACATGAATAAGAATGTAAATAGTAAAAATCTACTAAGGAAAAAATAGTACCTAAATTCATTTTAAAAAAAAGTGTAAAAAAAAAATATTGAGATAATGAACATTGCAGATTTATATTTAGATGAGAATCTTATTCAAGAAAAGATATTTCTTTAAAAGAAAGAGTTTGCACAAACATAATAAAATGTTTTTTTTTATAATTTCCTTAGGTATTGTTCTCACAGTAAGGACTTGAACATCATATTGCTCAGAATACGATTGCTTTTTTAAGAATGGAAATGACGTAAAACCACATATATCCTGCAGATATTCAGTGCAATTTCAGAAACTTCATCGGTTTCTTGGGGAAAAAATTCTGAAGCTATTGGTGAATTATGTGTCAAATAAATACTACAATCCAATCGCAAAGGTCATTTCAACTCGATTTAAGATAAAAACAAAAAAATCATATTAGAATTTTTAAACTAAGTATTTTTCTATATAAAATAATACTAAGTTTCAATTATCTAGCATAAATATTATTATTTTTTAAGTATTATTTTAAAAAACTATACCAAAATAATATATATTATTTAAACACTTAGTAAATACAAAACAATGAAAGGACGTAGAGCGATTTTTAGAATTTTATTATAAAAACCACATTTTTACATATTACATTGAATAAATCAAATGTTTTACAAAATCAACACAAAATGTTCACTTAAATCTAATTAGTTTTCGGGAGAAATATTTTAATTTTTTTTACAAATATACATTGATTGTGCAACATTTAAAATTTGTTTCTTCGTAACTATTTCAGATGCTGTACAATACATCGAAAAACATTTGCTGAGATAAGCTAGAAATGATGTACTTAAATAAGAAGTATATATTTACATACTTTTACGTCTAAATTTATAAAATTGCTTTTTCAAATTTTTATAAAGCATTGCATGGAAAATTTCTAATTCAACTTCTTTCTATAATTCAAAGAGATATACAGATTTTTCTTCTTTATTTCAAAAGTTTTACATAGAGTTTTCTTCTTTATGTCAAATTTTATAAAATTTACACACATTCAAGTCAATAGAAACATTAGCGTTAAATAATATTTGTATGATTTAAATTTAATTTGCATACATAATAAATTTTGTTTATTACATATGCCTCTGCATATACATAAAACATATAAATTGAGAATTTAGATTTAAACACTATCTGTCCAAATTGTTATTTACAAAAAAAAACCATTAAATAAAATCTAAATATCGAAAAAAGTCAATAACAAAATTTACAAAAGTTCAAATTTAAAACACAAACATTCATAATATTAATAAATAAATTATTACATATTCTGTCGCTAGAATTTTTTTCCGAAAAGGGACATTTGACAATCTCATAGTTTTCTTAAAATTTGATGTTTATTTGATTCTAACAATAAATATCTAATAGATATTAGTTTTTTATTACTAAAAGCATTTCATACCATGTCAACCATATATTAATTTGCAAAATATTTACATAGGTATTGCTCCTTGGTTGAATGGCAAATAATTTTTATTTTTATTTTACTATCAACATATAATAAAATTTTCTTAAAATAATCTGAACCAAGCATAGAAATACATAATTAATATTATTAATGCAATTAAATAATTATTAACCATATGCATTTATGCAAAAACGAACAAAGAAAAGAAGAAAAAATTATAAACTAAAATATTATTGTAAAGTATATTAAAAAGTAGATATTAAGAAAGAACGAGTAAAAATCTTAACTTTGACTAATACTAGCGTTGAGAGAATTTTTAACTATCATTGTGAGATAGTGAAATATAATAACATTTTCAAGCTTTGAAACGATCTCATATGATGTCTGTCTCTTAGGGTACACAGTAATATATTTAAGAGCATTTAAAATTATTTATGAAAGTTTCAAAATATTGAAAGAAAAAATTAAGTAATACCCTTATATAAAAAGAATTCTTCGTAAGAATAAGTTTCAAAATTGTCTGAATAAAACATTTAAATTTAATGTTTATATATTTCAGGTTCTATTTATATCCCAGTGAAATAAATAATAAAAAATATTTAGGATTTTCAAAGGTGAATATTTTAATAGATTTGAAGCTTAAAAAATTCATTTATTGAAAGCAGAAATATTTTATAATTGCTATGCAAGAATTTTCACTGAGATGAAAGTAAAAGTAATAATGACATAAAAAAGTTATTCTTATAAGGATAAAATAAAGAAAATATACAAAAAGGCCGATAAAATAATAAAAACATGCATAAAAAAATTAGGAAAATAACACGAAAAAATAAAATAAAGAAAATATATTTAGATACATGAAATAGAAAATATATTCATTGTGGCGAAAGAAAATAAAAAAAAATCTTGTATATGAGAAAACAAAGGATTACCTTCTTTCCATGTATGAAAGATCCATTTACGAATTAATAATTTTAAAAAAATTCACATTTAAATTATTTTTCCCACTGTCTTAATATAATTTATAGTCAAATTTTTAATAAAAAAAAACTTTGAAGTAAAAATTGTACTTAAAACAGCTACGCTTTAACTTCGACATTACAAAAGTAATAGTAACTATTTTAGATATGTATTATCACTTTTATGTCTTTACTACCTTAAAGAAAAAAATCTTTAATAAAAGTGAAATTACATCAATAAAAGACATTTAATTTTATAATTAACTTAAAACTAAGTACAAATGAATATACAGAATAAATATTATGAACAATGTAAAATTTTCTGCGTTTTTCCGAAAAAGGAAAAATTTGGCCACATTAATTGTATTAAAATATTTTTCTGTAAAAAAAGAAATCAATTAAAAAATTTTAAAAATTGGTTTTGGTACATACAAAAAATTATATAAATTATACGTCAAACATATTAGAAGCAATAAATAAGCATAATCACATTTAAAATTCACTTCCAATATAACAATAATGGCTCATTTGCGTACACTTTTATGCTTCCACTTTATATGTTCATTCGTAAAAATAGTTTTTAGAAAAAATATGAACTTTAAAAATGTTGCTTAAAAAGTATCATAATTAATAATAAAAAAACATTTAAATTACAATAAACCTAGAACTTAATATATGACTACTGAAATTTCTTGCAAAAGTAAGTTAAAATGACATTTTTCTCCTGCTTCTATTAAAATTTAAATTTATTGAGTTCAATTGCTGCATAAATTATATCGAATTTAACTTAAAATAAATATTAAGTTTTATCATTACTTAACCTTTGCATATTTTTTTCATTTATTTGTTTCATAACATTATGAACAGAATTAATTATGTTGTTATGTTGTTAATTAATTTTTAGTTAACAACATTGTTTAGTGTCCATTCACGAAAATTACATACATGTGTAAAGACATATTCGATTTAAGAAATTTTTTAACAAGACTGAATTCTAAATGGTGCAAGAATTCTATATATACATATAGTAGGGTCGCTAACTTTTCATATTCTTCTCGTAGAAATACCACTTAATATCAAGAAAAATTCTTTCTGACAAATAAAACACCGTAACAAAATGGGAACTACACCCTGCAATGAGTGTTTATTATTGAGTTATCAAATCAATAATTCTTAAGCCAAATCCAGATCTAGAAAATTACAGAAAAATAACAGCATTTAATCATTTAACAAAAAACACGTATGAATAGGAATACCTACAATGTTGGTCTTGAGAATTTGAGAAAAATATTACCCAAGCCGTAATATACCAATTAAAGCTTTTTTAATATAAATAAAATAGATCTGAATATTAATTATAAAAATTTGCTAAAGATCTTTTAAAAATACTCATTTTTAATGAAATATTTTTAAACAACATAATAACTGGATATTTAATTTATATAGCACTCTACATTTGAAAACAACTCTCTTTTACAAATAACAAGATACGTGCATGAAATTGTCATAAATTTACAAAAACTCAAATGGCATTCGTGCTTTATAGAACATACGGAACACAAAGATCATATAATGACACTATCCATAATTCCTTAACAAAAATTGTTAAAAATGGCTTCCATTTGGATAGCACCACATGATACCCGAAATGTTCCACTTGCGTTTGAAAAGGATTCAAAATCCTTTTTTTTTTATTTATTTAAAGAATGCCACTAAAGTTACATCAAGTATAACTACATGTCAACTATCGGTAAGAATACATTGACAAAAAAAGAAGCAAGAAACAAACGACAAAAAGCACAGGGAAGGGCATCTTGGAAATTGCTGAGGATGTATGGAATGCACAATCAGGGGTGTTATGTTTGAAGTTAGCGCAGTGTGTTTGCACCAGGGGTCCTCCAGCCTTAGTGACGATTTGTTCTCCGAGATCTGCAGCTTCTGGGCTGCATTTGTGTAGTACAGCAACACGAGTGCATTCCTTATACCCATCGAACAAACTGAAAAAAAATTTAAATAATTGTTAATATATTGTTTAAAAAAATTATTAGTTTATTTCAGTAATATTGATATTTGTAATAGCTGCCGCCTTTATGGTCCCGTTTATTTCCCTGTTCTTTCACTGTTTAAAGTAATTTCATAATGACTAATAATTTTAATATTTTTGACGTGTTATGTTCACCAGTCTAAGAAGAGGCAACAGTTACATCCATTATCCTATTTATATTTTAAATAGTAATTCAGAACTATGTGAAAGCCGAAAAATAAATAAATGATTTTCAGAATTTTTAAGTATTTTCTTAATAAAACTTATTTTTCTATAAATATATATTTGTACGGTTAAAGCAGTGTGTGCTTCTCAAACTTTAAATATTTGCGACCCAATATTCAATCATAATTTTCATCGTGTCCCTCCCTACAATAACAAAATGAACTGAAATTAATAATACTAGACTCTGAAGCTAAAACTACTGTACGACTTCAACATCTTAAGTACCTTCGGCGTATATAAACGCCTCGCTCAGCCCGTGCGTTAATTGCCCCGAACGTATACGTATATATACGTCTTTCCAAAGTACAATCTTTTCTGTGCACTGCTATCCATAAAATTTTTCCGAAGGCTTTGGAAATGCAGTAAAATGAACTAGGCAGTGTTTGTTTGGAAGGATTTACTTACTTCAGAGGATTTGCTTATTTATTCTTTTTCTATTCTCCCCCTCATATAGTAGGTTCATACGCTCGTCTACGTGCTAAACTGTAGCATTGGGGAGCGAATCATGTAATTTTTTATCGGCATTTAAGGGATTAATTATAAACCGTACTAACTATCAAGATAACTGTTAATTTTTGTTTTTAATTTTGTATACGACAAACCTATGGGGTCATTGGTAATTATCAAACATGTTCTTAACTTAGTATTGTTAAATTAATTATAAAATACATATTACGCAGTACTGATATAATTATAAGCGTATTATATCAGTGTAAATATGTATTTTATTATTTTTGTTGTTAAGTCAGAATGTATTTTATTTGCTTACTTTCAGTTTATTAATAATTTTTAAAAGAATTCTTTGTGTTCGACGTTTCAATACGCTCACCCTCCTTGGTTATCACGCCCCCCAGGGGGGCCCACACAGTGGTTCTCAAACCCCACATTTTGACAAACACTGGGTTAAGGATTCATAGCAATTTACATCTATTGTGCATATCTCTTATATTGTTTAACCTTTTAACTGTCATTCCTGGGATTATTTCGGACAAGGCATTAGTGCTCCAAAATGTCACAACCGAGTATTATAAAGTGTAATTTTTAGGGTAATTTAATATGGGTGGTGTAGATCACTGTGATCAGTCTGTATCTTTTCATCGAACAATCCAAAAACGACAGAAAAAAATATTATAAAAAGATATTTTTACATTTATACTAGACAAGATACTCTGGAACTCATTTTTGCCCCATAAAAATGTGGTTCAGAAACATTTCGATTTTTAGAATTTCGAATCCCAGCGGAAGAACTTTTCTATAAATATGATGATACAGCTTCTGAATAAATTAATCCTGGTAGACCACCTACAGTAGATAGCCCTGCCCGTCATACTGAACGACATTTCATGTACCTTATTCCTCTTACTCCCGCGAAACCATACACTGCAATGTTTGTTGTTCAAAAAAGAATGTAAATGGAAAAAAGATAAGGAAGGGAACACGATTCTGGTGTAATATTGTAGAATTAGTCTGTGCTTGGAAAAGTGTTTCTAGTTATACCACACAAAACTGAATTATTGAACTAATAATAGGCATTCACTTTTATTTATTTTAATTTTATATTTTAGAAAATAGTGCTCCACTGAAAAAGAACTTTCCACTGGGGCAGCCACTTTTATGCGACTATTTCAAAATATCAGTTTTTAAATGTTAAGTAATTTTATTTTGTACTAAAAATTTGATTTTTGCAATAAGAAAATTTGACAATTTATTTACCTAAATCATCAAAATAACTTGACAGTTATCGGGTTAAACTCAACTACATAAATGTTAACATATTTCCCTTTTGAACGCAATATTCGTATAAAAAACAATGGTTTTACACCTACTTTAACCCAGTTAATTTCAAACTGTGGAGCATTCCTCTCTAGGGGGGCGTAATAACTCTACGTGGGGGCGCGAGTATAAAAAAAAGTCAAAAAATAAAAGATTTTTAAAAAAAATCATTTAAAAGTAATTTATTTTTTATTACTTATACTATATTAATTATATAAAAGTGCCGCCCCATCCAGTATAGTGGTTAGAGATGCTGACTGCTATGTTGTAGGGCCTGGGTTCGAATCCCAGAGAAGGCATGGATGTTTGTAAATGTATAGTGCCTTCGAGTTCTCTCTCTCTAAGAAGCTGTCAAGTCGGAAGTCCACTCGTGGGGTTGGTAAAAGGGGAAAGGGGGAGGAAAGCCCCTGACAATCCCTTGGATGTCCCTTGGATCACCTGCATGGTGCCCAAAAGCTACGGCTAACGAAAGGCGTCACATAGCCCTTTACCATTATGAATTTCGTGGACCTCGATCTCGGCTTTGCGGATCAGGTGGCATTAGTAACAACAACATTACATAAAAATAACATATACAAAGTTTATTACTTATCTTGGTAATTTATGGTATATAATTATGGCCGTATTGTTGCTTTAGCGTCAAAGTACATTACTATTACATTCAATACATTGTTACTGTATAGGAAAGGAGGGATGGGGCGACGAAAATTATGATTGAAAATCGGGTTGCAAATACTAGAAGTTTGAGAAGCCCTACTTTAACCCTTCATATGCACGTGTCTCACTCGGGAAATCATGTATCTCGCGTTATTTTATTTCTAATGCCCGTCTGAGATCCGTTCTCAATTTCTCATTCATTTTCTAATATTATACTCATTATTATATTCATATTCATTGTCATCATATTAATTAATACGATAATATAATTAATTGTTATTATAGATAACTATATGATCTTATTTATTTAATATATTAATCTAACTAATTAATATATTATAATTAATATAATAATTCCTGCCAAAAAAACTCAATCTTTTTTTTGTACCAGATTTTCCGAAAAACACTTGTCGTTTAAAGGATTCAACTGATCCCTTAACAAAGTATAGTTCCTAATTTTAAATATGTTGTAGATGTAAAATCGGGATTTTTTTGTCTCTCTGAAATAAAGATTATTATGATCTAAATAATTAGTTATGTTATTATAGGATTGAATAAATTTACTATAGTATAATTTATTACTAAGTTCCCGAAAAAACCTTTACAGGAATAAAAAAAGAAGGTAAAATGACATAATAAATCTGTCCATCCTCAAAAAATATCAAATCAAATATATAAAAAAAAATTCCCATTTTTTATGCTGGTATAGCAAAATAATAATTTATGATATAATTGTAAAATACTTACACAATTACGACATAAGATTAAAAACTTTCCAACTTTAAAAAATTATACAGTAAAAAGCTATCAGATTTTTAAAATGATAAAGTGTCTTTTTATACAAATAAATTAAAAATTCTAAAATTATTTTTTCCAAAGTTTATGAGTGTGAGAGTGTTTTGCCTGTATACTCTCATAATGCATATCTTACTGAAATTAAAAAAGCAAACCTATTCCAAACAAAGAGTAATAAATTTCACACAAATAAATTTAAATTTGTGTAAGAAATATATAAAACTAAAATTTCGAGAAATTAATTGTAAATTTCACAGCTAATTCCTCCAAATTTTTGATTAAATTCATTTAATCTATAAAAATTTGGTTTAACAAATTTTAAAAGTTAAAGAAAAATAGTATCATAAATTTAAAACATAAAGTTGTTATACTTGTATTTATTTTATATTTACTAATTTTCAGTAAATTTTTATTTTACTTACATTTGAAACAAATAAAAAAAACCTTTTTTTCAACATTAATACTGCTGAATATAAGTTTCCTAACAAATTCCATATTTTCTTAAGATATCAGTATTATATTTGAACTATTTATGCGTATTTATAACTTTAAAATTGTTCAAATCAAGCATAATTTAAAGTCACTGAATACGTATATTTGCTTGCTGTGCACCGAAGAAACAAATCGTTCCCGTTAAGATGTTTTACACAACATCTTTTAATCATCGTCTTGTTAAAAATTAATAAAATTCCAAAATGCATGAAAAATCAAGATTTTGCAGCAGATTTATAGACGGATGTGAACTTCAACATGGCCATTAGGAAATGAGAATTATTTCGAACTGTTACTTCACTAATGAGAGTAAAATAGAAATGCGAAAGGACATCCCTTGCCTATTATGGAGTCAAAATATTTTAAAAATAGTTTTATATTTAAGCGTTATTATATTACAAAAAATTTCATTTAAGTACAAAGATATACTGCAACACACACACAAACTTCACGATCTCTTTTTAATAAACAGTCGAATAATATTTTTTAAGTTCTTTCAAAAAAATTAATAAAAAGAAAGCGTTTTATCAATTTAAATCTGGTTTAAATTTTCTATATAGTGCATTTTAAATGCTTTTGTATCCCCCTTTGAAAAAACTTTCTAAGGAATGCTACTTCAAAGAAGCCCATTTAACTTTTAACCAAAATGTGTTGTTGCTCATCCCCATGTCTAGCCAAGTTAGACTAAGTCCATGATCCCATTCACTCTCAAAAGGTTCAACACCATCAGAGGGTGTTCACACAGATCTTCTTGTGTAGGCCCCAGGCATTAAAGAATGTGTTCTGAAGATGCCTGGAAGGCAGAACACCTGACACAAATCGAAAAAACTTTGTTTCCATCCTTAAAAGTTTGGAGGTGGCCACTTCGGAAACGTTAAAATAGTTTGTTCCTGCCTGCTGCATTGAAGGGAAAGAGAACCACCACAGCGGACTTAGCCTCATACCAGTGATGAGCAGGCGGAATAGTTGATTGCTTGTTGCAATCGATTGTTTATGAAACTATCAGTGCAATTCTGAATAGGTGAGAGTTGCCGAGTTCCTAGTGGGTTGAGCTTCGCCATGTTTTGCTAGGACCTCAACAACCTCATTGCCCGCGATGTTAACGTGTGAAGGAACCCATTGGAAGATGGATCTCGCAAAAAAGTGAAAGACATTTTAGTTTCTCCAAAATAGCCACTCCTGTGTTATCACCCACCAATTAGAAAGATGTTAGATGGCACTACGACTGTCAGATAATATCCAGATGCTGTTCGAACCAGAAACTGAGAGTGCCTCTTTAAGGCCTATATCAATAGCAATGAGTTCACCGCGAAAGACAGAGCAACCATCAGAGTTTCTCAGTTTAATGTGACTGAAATAGTTTGAGAACTTAATATAAATACCACTGCCAGAATGAGAGTAAGCATTCCTGCTACCATCAGTAACCAAAATGTTCTTGTTTCGATTACACAAAACTTATGATACAACATTAAAAATTATAAGAACAATAATTACACACGATGTTTAATACTTCAACAAAATATTTTTTTCTAACAAGTTAGATTCAGATGATGGTACCCAATTTTACAAGAAACACATGCAGAGAAAGTATTAAAAATTTAAAATAATAAATGAATATCATATATAAATTATACGTTTATTTATATAAAATTGTTTTGCATAATCAGTGCTTTTTCGTCCCAATAAATATTTGCTTTGTTAGCACTTTGATTCATTCTGCTAACTTGCATTTCCACTTTCATTTAAATATAATATGTACTAGTGACAGAAGTGGTTATTGACTTAATAGCAATTCAGATATTTTTACAAACTCATATAAAATTCATATAATAGATGGTACTCAATATTGAAACTATTAATAAGTTAATTTTTTTAGCATATAATCAAAACTTTTCCAATTGAAACTCATGATATTTATTTATATAAAACTAAAAAATATTGCTAAACACATGTCGTCTGGTTGTAGAATTGGGAGTTTTATGAAAAGGATCAATTTTCCGGTTTAATCCTTTGAACTAACGATGGCTACAAAAGACATTATGTTGATTTATTCTTAAGTTTCCGTAAAAGGAATAAAAAATATATTGTCTAACCACGTTTTAGATCTAAAAAAATCTATAAACTTTACCATTTAAACAACTTTAGAAGTAACGACTCAGAATATAAAATGAGTAGTTGTGACTGTAAATATTCCATTTGCATTCAAGTGTTCATTCATATTTCAAAAAGTGCATACAATTTTGATTGCTTTTTGAGTCTCGTAAATCGAGTTTGACTGACTTTTGCGTTGTTGTGCAAATCTTGTTTTAGGGCTGAATCCAGTTCTTCTTTTAGTTCTCGACGTCAGCAAATTTATTACATAGTATTGAATTTAACCGTGCTGTTGCTGTCAAAATTTTTGATGCAGCATTGCATAATCTTGTCAATTATAAAAGTCACAATTTTTTTTCTGTCACTGTAGATTCACTTAAAAAATATGAGAATATAAGAAACTACAGTACTAATTTTCAATTTTGAAAACTTATGTGCTTTCTTATTTATTAAGTATATATATATATATATATATATTCTATATGTATACGTCACATTTGGCATTGTTTAATAGAGAGCCAAATATAAGTCATCTCCAAGTGTGGTCGATGGAAATGTGCGGAGAAGTTAAAAAAATAATGTAAGCCATATATTGCATTTATTTATTTGCTGGGGAAGGTCAAACTCACCTAGAGGTCTTAGAGTTACTAACTGGTCCTCTGGTAGATAATAAAAGATACGAAAAACATTGCACAATCAAGAAAAGTACAGTATTTTAAAATAGCCCTTTGTAAAAAATGGAGGCTAGGAGACAAATTTACAGACATCTACCACAGATAAATTGCGAAATAAGAAAGCAAGAAACTAACTTATTATGAATCGTATTGTTATGAAGAATAGAAGATAACCAGCAAGGAATTGCTCTCTGTGTATTTATACACGATGAATTTGGTACTATAAGGGTAGTAAAAAACATATTGATCGAAATTCCCGGGAAAATTACACAAACAATTAAGAATAGAAAGCAATTTGAACACATGGAGATAAACAGGTAAATGAACATTATTGGCAAAAAAATAAGTTGCCAACAAAGAGGATAGGGAAGATTAATATTGGGTTTCCAATAGACAGTTAGACTCTTTGTATTGTTTTAATCATTCAAGCTGTTAATTAAAGAGTCACGAACAAAATTTTTGAAATAGTTTAGAAAAGGACAAGGTGCTGGGACAGCAAAGATCTACATATATATATATATATAGTTATACATTATATTAGTTACGATGCAAGCAGTTTCTTACCAAAAAATCGTACAAAGTTGTTCAAGCTAGACACCCTAAAAGATTTTAATTACGAACCTAAAATAAGTGATCCTTTTAGCTATTACTATAGCGGAAAAACTGATAGCTTATACTTAAATCAATTGAAAAAAAATTTTCAAAACTATTTCTTAAAAGATTCACCTTCTAAGAGTACACGAACTGTGTCACGTTGCAGGATTCATAATTGGTCAGCAAATCTTTAATCAGCTAGAAGCCGTAAAAGAATTACAGAGATATATCAGCACTAGCAGCCTTTGGTATGTCTCTATCATGAACAGCTTCTGCTGAGTGAAACTTCATATAAATGTCGTTCCTGTCTTTTCATTCTCTTCCAATAATTCGACGAGAGTGAAAAGAAATGCGACTTCTTAGACCTCCCATTAGTTTCTGAAAAGGTCAAGATTTTTCTACTAAACGGAAGAATGGGGATACATTTGGAGAAATTGAGTGGTTATAAGATCATCTATGAGTTTCATGGCTAAAAACCCAAAGATTTGAGGTATAAATTATTATAAATATCGATACATTCTCTTGTACCATTGCTTAAGTCTCTCCCACGTCTCCTTCTCTTTGAAACATACTATTTTTTTTAAAAAAAACTTAATAATATTATTTATTTCCTTTTGCATTTCTAAAATAAATTTGTGTTTCTCTTTTGATAAGGGATGAAAGTGGAAGAGAATTAGAAAAAGGAAATTGTGATGACATAAATATAGAAATCACCAAAACGCTCTGACGTCAAGAGTGTAAGGAAAATTTCTCAAAGGAAAAAAAATGGAAAAAGTTAATGTATTCGAAAAAGCCCGTGCAAAAAGAGCCATGCAGCTAGATTGTATATTAAATATGTTCAATGAGAAGGGAATAAGAAAGACTTTACAAACTTTATTTTTTAGTACTTAATATGTATATATATATATATATATATATATATATAGCTCTGTGAGCAGAAGTTTTAAAATCTTTTTGGAAGAATCCTTTTACTGGGTAATTCTTTTGATATTTTTCTGTTTAAACATTTTGGGAGAATTTTTGCTTAATAGTAATCGGTTGTTCTTTCATATTTCTATGAGATTTTTTATACTTTGGATTTTTCATATTTTGGATTTTGTATACTTTAAATTTCTATTTATTTTATTTTGGTCTTTCCTACCGAGTTGCAAAGGGGGAAGGTTGGCGCCTTCAAACTAGTTTAACCCCACTTATTCGGTCCTAAGTCCGAAATTGCATTTTGACTCGCTAGGTTCTTATTTGTATTTCATTAGATTTGATCTTAATTTTTTTTCCCCCTGTTATGTTCTATTTTATATATAATTTTTTCCATATATATATATATATATATATATATATATAGAAATAATAAGATAAAGAAAATTTCTTCATTTTCTTCATTCAGTTTATAGTACGAGTAAATAAATAAAATAATCTATTGAGAATTACATTCTAAAATATAGCTTTGTACCAATTGTTCCATTGTAGTTCCATTATAGCTTTGTACAAATCGTTGTTTCCATTTTGTTCTTTTAATTTGTTTCTAGTTAAAGATTACAACAATTCCACGTAACTTAATTGTTTTGTATCATTATTTTTTTAATAATTCCAGTTTTCTTTATTTCTCAGAGTAGTTTTTTTTTTTTTTTTTTTTCAAACTCAAGAATTTACTTTGATTTCATACCAGTTACGTTTTGGACGTTAAAAAATAAACTATAAGTCGTAATTTGGGGATTGAGTTCAATGAAGTTTTCTTTAGTGTAACAATTATTTATTAATTCAAATCAGGGGGGAGGACAAAAAAACATTGAAGGTTTTCAAAGCGACTATTTTCTCCCTTTCCTTGGACTCTACTACAGATGAGTGATTGTCAGAGGGCGCTTCTGTTGGTTGGGACAGTCAGTTACAATTATAATAACAAAAGCGATTAGATATTTTCTTCTTTCGTTGAGAGTTATAATCTCTTTCTACTGTGCAGTCTTAGCTAGAATTAAGATTTCTTCCAGTATTTAGATTAAAATGTATAAAATTAAAAGCTAGCCATATTCATTAATATTCAAACATAGATGTGAATTCATTTAAATATAAAATATAACCTTTTTCCAAAAGTTTTTTTTTTATTTGAAAGAATTTTGTGTTTTTTCAGTTAATATTTAATTCATAAAATAAATTAAACACGAAAACTATAAATATTAAAGTATTGGTTGAAAAAGAGAAATCTCGGGAAGAATAAAATGTATTCCTATCCAAAGGTATATTTTGCACATACTAGAAATTACATTCTATTTTGACAAATATTGCAATATGTCTCAGTTGACAGCAGATCATTCATTATTTTTCAAAGACATTTTATCATCACGAAATCTGTCTTCGACTCAGACATTTCCTTTTAGATGTGTTTTTAATGGACTAGGACTAGAAATATATAAATTCAATGGCGACAAAAGAGAGTGAATGGGAACAGGTAGCTTGCGAGAACAATACCATATTTTGGTGAAAGCATTCTTCATCCAAAAATGCATTCGAGAACTTGCTGTCGTCTTACAAACAGTTCTTATAAATAAATATCATTTCCTCCCAAACTATGCTATATTCCAACACTAAAACTTTTCAATGTGGCATGTTCAATTCTCAAATCAACATTTTCATCAACATTTCAAAATATTTTTCAAATATTCAAGAGCAGGATTTTCATATCTACACAAAATAGTCTATATTTCTAACATCTCAAAACCTGTTCCGAAATTTCCCACTTCATGACATCTACGAAAATTAATCACGTAATAAATATCAAAAATTTTATGTATTTTATAATACTCATATAATATTCTATATACATTTGTATTTGAGTATAATTTTATTCACACACACACACACACACATATATATATATATATATGTAATAATACCCATTAATTATTCTTAATAACTTTTAATTACCTTTGGTCCATCCCTTCAGGACCAACGTTTTAGTAATAAGTTAACCAGCCGTCTAACGAGAGGATTTTAAACTACATCCATCCACCCACACAGATCACGTGATTTAAGCTGCCTATATATACCGAGACTCCTGGAGACCGCGCCCTTTTTCGCTTCTTCTCTTCTTGTCATCATGTAGTCGGCTGCAGCTAGTGTTTGTGTATTTATGTTGTGTATGTTTCGTTATGATTCCGTCTATCTGTGTGTCTTCATGTTCAGTGTTTAATAAAGAAGAATAGCTTTACCACGAGACTGCCTCTTCCATAGTAATGAAAATGCAACATCAACCATATAAGGAAATACCAACACCGGCCATGCTATCAAGATCTTCGCCAAAAGTCGTCCTCTTTTACTAAATCCATCATTACAACATCGTCGTATTACAGAAGCCGGCAGGACAGTTTCCTGTGCGGGAAAGAAGCCACGCCCTGAAGTGAAAATTCTACAAAAGAAATGTGAACGAATCGAGTCCTCGGAAAGTTATTCCCCTTTTCGCCTGATAACAAGTACGGGGAAATTCCCGTTACTTATATGCTTCAAAGTGGTGGGGAAAAAAATTCCCTTGTTAAGCTTAAAGTGGTCTGCATGTTTTGTATCAAAATGAAATATTTATCATCAAATATGTATAAAAGAAAAATTCAACCTACAATTGAATCAACAGTTCGTTGCTCAAATGAAAAAAAAAAATAATAATAAATCTTTCTAACCTTGAAATCCGCGAGATGTGTGTTGTGGCAAAATTATGTGAAAAAGTGCAACTCAGCGATATTTTCATCATTGATAAGTTTTTCTTTTTTACTCTTGTCATTTTAATTATTTGCTATTAACTCTAAATTGATTATATATTTTTCCTCATTCGTTGTTAATGATTTATTTTAAAATGTTTATAAGAAATATTTTGTTATTAGTATGCGTAATAATTTGAAAGCAAATTTAATTATCTATTTTGATTCAGAATCTTGCAATGATTTTAATTTATGGTTAGATATTTTGAAAATATTTAAGTTTTAAAGTTTTCCATATGAAATGGTATAGTATGGGTAGTGGTACCAATATAGTTTCTTTATTTAAAGCCTGGTCTTACCCAGCATTTTTTTTATTATAAGCCGGGTCTTACCCGCAATTTTTTTATGTGTCTGGTTTTACCCCAGAGTTTCTTTCAATATTATGGGTCTTACCCCCATCGTTTTTTTTAAAATTATTCTTTGGTCCCTATTACCATTGTACTGTTATTATGGTTTATTCTAATGTTTTTTCAATATTGTGTAACAAATTATTTTCATTTTTCGATTGTATTTAAATTACTTGATTGGGCAGTCAACTCTACGTATATATTATTGTGAATGTTATTACCATTTTGAAAACGTTTCCAGGGATCTCGGTTTTACCTTTTGAAATTTCAGATTAAATTTACTTAATGCTATGTTTTGTTTTGAAGATAAAATGCATATATTTCATAATGATTATATTTGAATTTGATATTTAACATGAGAATTGATAACTTTACAATGTTTTTAAGTGTTTTACTGAATCAATACCAAAGATTTGATATTTTTATTTTGAGAATTTTATGTTGATACAGTTTGATATATTTTTAATGTGGTTTAAGAATTTTTGGTTTCTATTCGATTTACTCTTTTTTTGGAAAGAACAATTTATTTTATATGAAAATGAACAACTTTAATGTGTTTGAAATAATAATGGTTTTGAAAGCACTTAGGCTGAGAAAATAGTAATAAATAAATAAGCAAATGTTTACATTTAGAAGAAATAATAAGGGTTTTTTTGTAAGGATTGTGCATAGTGAGTACCTCAAGGGAATAAATGCAACTGTGATTGTCAATATACTATTGCCTCCAAACTTATACCTTTGTAATAATAAAAGTAATACATAAAAGAAAGTTATAAATAGTTTTTAAAAAAATCTCTTCGGTCGACTTGCAATTTCCAGTCTTGGGATATTTGTTTTTGAAGTTATTGTGCAACATTTACACGATAAGAAGTAAAACTTGTCTCAAAGATTGTGCAAGGTGTGGGTCATCCTAATTTATTTCTTTTCACTCTCAGTGCTCTTATATACAATTTCATATAAATTTTTAAGAAATTATTTTTTTGTATTTTAAGAATTAATAATTTTGAATTCATAGTCAATATTAATAATGTGGTGGATGGTTGTTTCAAAATTTTTACAATATTTATACTTTGGCAAATTCTCGAATATTTTTGTGTTAATGTTGAAGTGAAGGGAAAATTTTTTTTTAAATAATGATAATTTAAAAATTTAATTTTGTACTTAATATCTCTGTATGATACGGGTGTGGACCAAGGGCCCTGGTGCACACACGCGTCTTGCGGAGGGGGAAATGTAATAATCCCCATTAATTATTCTTAATAACTTTTAATTACCTTTGGTCCATCCCTTCAGGACCAACGTTTTAGTAATAAGTTAACCAGCCGTCTAACGAGAGGATTTTAAACTACATCCATCCACACAGATCACGTGATTTAAGCTGCCTATATATACCGAGACTCCTGGAGACCGCGCTTTTTTTCGCTTCTTCTCTTCTTGTCATCATGTAGTCGGCTGCAGCTAGTGTTTGTGTATTTATGTTGTGTAAGTTTCGTTGTGATTCCGTCTATCTGTGTATCTTCATGTTCAGTGTTTAATAAAGAAGAATAGCTTTTCCACGAGACTGCCTCTTCCATAGTAATGATCCTCCCGTTGGTGTGGTGTGGTAGTTAGGAGAGGGGGGTGCCAGCTCAGGTGTCGTCCGCGTCACTTGACCATGGTTCAAAATTACGTGGACCGTCGCCAAAAGCCCTCGTGTTGCTAATCAGTGCGACGTTAATATTCTCTCACTCACTCACTCCATAGTAATGAAAATGCAACATCAACCATATACGGAAATACCAACACCAGCCACGCTATCAAGATCTTCGCCAAAAGTCGTCCTCCTTTACTAAATCCATCATTACAACATCGTCGTAATACATATATATATATAAAGGGATTGTATTTAATAAATATTTTCTATTTATGTTTGAAAAGGAAGATTTTTAAGTATTTTAAAAAAGTCATCGAATCTGAAATTTAGCAGAATGCCGGTGGTAACAAACATTTGTGTTGACTTTTATTCGACGGTGAGCAACATTGCGCTTTTTATAATGTGTTTCACCCAAACTCTAACTCATTTATCTGCATGATGTTGTATCTGGTTCTATTCAGGCTTTTTACTAATCCTCTTGGGTAAAACAATCTTTTTTAACTGTTATTTCAGTTAAAAATCGCTTTCCGTGAAGAAGACTTGGTTTTATGTAAATTAGAACTTCTATTTAAATGTTAGAGTGGGCGTGATGGTGATTGAACGTTGAGATAGAAGAAAACATAGTTAGCGTCTGTAGATCATTTGTTAATTCAAGTGGAATATTATTCAAGTATTAAAGCAAGAGTGCTCAAGAGATAAGATAAGTGTTCTTATTTCTATTATATTTAATTGATTAAGGTTGATTGCTCCTCGAGTTTAGTGATTCAAGTGCATTCTCAATTAAGTTGTTTAAGGCTATTAAGTGATATAGTAAATAAAATTGTGTTAATTTTAAAGTTTATCTTTGCTCGAACCCTCCAACATCCTCGGACGACGGGACGCGACAATGTAACTTAAAACATGACACATCGAGAGAGAGAACCTAATTATATTTCTCCATAAGTCCACCTTCCAATCCTCATCTGCCCGAGAAGATTTAGGACGTTTTATCCTGTTTGTTGCAGATGCAAAGGTATTTGCAATAGCTTTCAGTTCTCATAGCCTATACAATACAAAGAATGGTGAATAATTATTCCAAAGATACTATTCCAATTATTCTAAAAATGATACTATATTCTAGATAAAACTATAATTTGGTGCGTTGTTATTATTGTTTTGTTTCACAGTTCACAAGATTGTCCCTCTTTCCTGATTTTTCATCATGTGGTCATAACTACAATTTACACGTTTAGTACCATTCTTTGTTACTTCTATTGCAGTCTTGATATCTTTCATTTTAGGTGCTATGGCTGTTCATGCTCTTACTATCACTCTTGGTTCAAAGTCCATAAGGTTCAGTTTTTCTCAAAAATTCAGAAGCAAACAACCTATACCACCTTCTCAGGGACTTAGCTTTCTTTCTTATTCTCAAATATTTCTTTAGTGGCAGTACTGTGACGCTATATTTCATTTTCATTAAACTGACATGCGATCAAAATAAAGTCACCACTCACTGTATACCATATGATTGAAAACAGAAATTAGGATTTTTTTTGTCATAGATGTTTAACTTTAAATATATAATTGATCATTTAAATAAATACTCATTTTTATAAATTTATCCAATCTAGTGGAAAGGTAAGAATACAAATATTAAAACATTTTCATTTCCTTTTTACGTATTAATTGTCTGTGAAAATAAAAATATTGTCACGTTGATCGGGGGTTCGAGGATTTTATGCAAAATCAGTCTTGAATAACAAGGCAATTCTTTAAGAGCGATGAGTATTTATTGACGAAAATCAATCCTTGAAATACAGGATTCAACAGCAATATTCACAGAATAAACACCAGAAGGATTTCACACCTTCAGCAGCACTCAGATACAATAAGCAATGTATAATACACGTATGTATAAGCTTATTCACAATCACAGCCGAGCTAATCACTAGTCAAAACAATGCTCACTAATCGCTGGTTGAAAAAAGACACTGTTACGGCGAGTATCGCTCTTTTTATAATCGTGGCCGAAACTTCGAGAAAGATGCGCTAGCATCACAGATCGTGAAATTAGTGGATTTCTCCTCTAACTTCTAGAAAAATCCAGAGGGTACGAACTCACCAACATGGTCGCCAATCTCACCAATGTCGCCAAATTGATCGCTAAAAATGATGCCAACTTGGCTCTATCGCCAATAGTTCACCAAATTCCTATTGAAATGCCATTATAACGTAATGGACGGCGTTGCTTGCGAATATTATAGTTTCAGCATAATATAACAGATTAATACAAATGCATTACGCATCCAAATATAGATTATTTGCACTATTTTACAAAAGAATATCCTACTGGCATACATTTCTCTCTGAAACAATTGATAATTCATCAAATAGACGAGAACCGTATTAAGTTTTATGTTTCAATTTCTGACTCCTATTTAATTTATACCTAAGAGGTGCATAACACTTTTTACATGTTTTACTTTACAAGAATTAAAAATACAACAGATATATCGAAATATTTTTTTTCTTTAATAAACTCTAACAAAAGTCATTGATATAATTTGTTCAAAAATATATTTATAAATAAGCATACTTATTAAACGTTTATTGTATAATTTAAATAAAATTATTAAAATGCAACAATTTTTTTTTACCTCTAACTGAAAACATGTATCATTTCAAACTACCAGATTATCAAATCATAGAATTCATTCCAAATTAACATATATACTTTAAGGAACTACATAGAAATATTAGGCTTGATATTTACGGAATCGCCTCTCTTGATGTGACTTTAGTCAATCCTGACCCCATTATAGTGCGGTCAGAAATTTGAGTAATTAATTTCTATTTGTACTGATTAATTCCCAGTTATGCGTTTCGCAAATATTTTGGGCCAAATTATTCCCAGTAAAGTAATTCTGCCCAAATGAACAGTGCTGATTGAGCAAGGTTAAGAGCGATGATTAATGCGTGCTTAAATACTAACTCGATTGAGAAAAGGAGCTGGCAACAGATTTAGTCCACCTTGAGACTTAAAGATAATCCTATCACGAACACACTCTTTATTATTTCCTTCCAATTCATCACATGATATAAGTTCTTTTTTTAAAATTATTTTATATAATATCATTTCATAACATTTTAATTTTGGACGAGAAACAGAAATCTTCAAATCCGCAGTAAAACATCAATATGAAATAAGCTTCGATTCATTCAATGCTTACAATTTCATGGACTGTATGCTAAGATGAATCATGGTTACATAGAGGGGGGGGGATGTTGTTTGTTGTATCTACCTTTGCGAAAAATATGTTCTATGGTATAGAGATGAAGATATATATATATATATATATATATATATATATATATATATAATATCAAAGTTTAATATTGCTACAAAAGAAGCGAAGTTTCGAAAAAATGGCACGACTTGATTTTGGTTAGAGAATTTTAGACTCAAATATAAAATTATTTATCTGCAACAAGAAAACCAAAAACCGATTAGTTTTGATAAATGAGTACTGAGAGTGAATATTATAATGTGCATTACAACATTTCATAATTCCACTCTCTCCCACACCACCGAATCAGTCCAATCCAAGGTTTTCTCCGTCCTCTGCTTGATAATACACAATAATTTCGATAGGGATTTTTAAAAATTTTGAATTAAAGAATCTGTTATAAACCTACCTGATGCTTTTCTTTCTTGTAACTATTTAGTAGGTGTCCTCTCATAACAATTAATATTAAAAAGTGCTAAAATAACTATTTTTCTTTTTAAAAAATTACTTTGTCTTTTTTAACCATATAAAAGCTTAAAGACTTAAGCTTCATTTGTATTTTGGCAGTATTTATCATAAAAATTATGGGTGAAATTGTCGAATCAGCCACAGGTACGCCAAATTTTTAAAAATCGCTCATTTGGCGAGTTTTTGCGTGTTGTGTCTTGGAGCAGCAACCCTACCAAAACACGGTCCTTCTCCCTCACTGATACAAAAATCAAAAGGGTTACCTGATTTGGCGCACTTATCGATTTGGCGGGAAAACACTTGGCGGGATAAGTGGCTGATTTGACAATTCAACCAAAATAATATTGTTAGCTTTTTTTTCTGCATTTGTTTTTTTTTTAACATCTTTCCTACACAGATAGGTTTTGAAATTCTCAGAAACCACTTTCGATCCACCCTACTATATGCAAACGAAATCCTATCTTCTTGATGACGAATTACTCATCAGTATAGAAGAAAGAAATTTTAAGAAAACACGTTAACAGAAAGAAATTCACATTGAAAATTATTCAGTGTGTTATTATCGCATAATGTACGGGGAAAAAAACTGGCACAAAAATTTGGCTGATTTTTTATAAAATAATTTTTAATTAAAGACTCACAAAATAATTCCCGTGCACTTACAGAAATAAAGCAAACAAAATAAGAAAAATAAAATAAAGGATATATGACAAAATAAAAGTTGCGATACATACGAAGTTACAAAATCAAAACAAATACATTAGAAAATTAAACAATTAAGAAACAATATTTAGGCAGCGAAGAAACGTTAAAAAACAAAGTTGTTATAAAATCAGAACATTAAAATAATTATAAAATTAAATAAACGAAGTAACAGAATAACGTAAATGTAGCTTTACAGGAAACAAGCTGAAAAAAATCAGGAGATCAGTTAATTTTAAGAGCATGCAGTTTAACTCTTACAGAAATTTTCTTTCTTTATTTTTGAACAATAAGTAAGGGTACGATGTTCAACACTTTGCTCACCCCTAACATTGCAGGCACATAGTTTGGAATCATACAGAATAAATACGTTGAGGTACACTTAAAATTAAAATGATAAATTAGGAAATGATAAGGTTTTCCAGTTGGAAACCTTAAGAAATAAAAAGTTCGGCTGTATTAATTTTCTCCAATTATTTTCCATTAATTTTAGGTAAACATACAAATATTTTGTTTCAACGAAATTTGATTGGATGGAATTATATACATTCCTTTATAAATAGTCTGGATTCATTTAATGTGGTGTTTTCAATAAATTAATTAACAGTACTAAGTGTGGCATTCCGTTATACTGCAAAAGCTTGAAAAGCATATAATATATTAAAATTCCAAAATGGAAATATTGAGATATTTCTCTTTAACTCTAAGGTACAAAAATGACTTCAGGCTTGAAAAAAAAGTGGTTCCGAAGAACATTTAAATTCTTCAGCAAACAGAAATGCTACGCAAATAGAAAATATGGTTTCCCGCGCATTCTGAATTTCAAATACTCACAATGCAATTTTTTTTATTCTTATGGAAATATCCGTAAAATTTACTTCTGATTTGTAAACTTCTAGGATTTCAAGGAAGTTTTAAAAATATTTTTTTTATTCTGACATATCTAAATTGTCAAGGTATTTACCATCGATTTTTTCCTTCAGGGCATCAGAATTTATTTTATCTGTTCCTGATAAACCACTCTCAACCATAAAAAAGACTCGGTGACAAAGTTTGAGGAGCTTGTTAGAAGACTGTTTCTTGTGGTATCACTTATTTTGGTATTTTCTTTTGAAGTGTCACTGACAGTCTCAAGGGTATTCTAATTTTAGATAGTGTCTTTTGAGACCGTAAGGAAATTTTTAAAGCACTTATAAAAGTTAAATATGATAATATAAACATTGTAAAGCACCTCTTTTTTGTATATTAATCTTGACTGAAAGTGATTCATGTAGAAATATAACTTGGAAGATATGACATCCCCCCCCCTTTTTTTTAATGATAATTGTTGCTAAAAAGTTTTTTCAGTCCAAATTATTTGTAACTCTTTATTTCATTTTCCATGGTATTTTACTTTAAATTATCTTTTTATTGAAAGGTCATTAATATTTCTTGTTATTATGAATATTTGTTTTGAATTTCTTCTGGTACAATTTTCCTTTTTTACCATGTTTTTATTAACTCGCTTTCTTGTCTGTCCGGGTGGAATTTTGTAAATGATTTTAAACTAACTTCCCGATAACCTAGAGACTTGAAATTTGGACCATAGCTCAGAAGTAAAGGACAATGCATGAAAATGTAAAAAAAGAAGTTCTAGTCTCGAACCCGGGTTTCCGAAGAGGTGGATACCAATTTCTACAGGGGCCCTATAACTCTAGAACTTACAGGAATTTACACAAACAAAGACAACCTGTCGATAGCATGGATCAAGTTGCGTCTACGTATTCAATTTCGTGGCACTAGGGTCAAAGAGGGGCCCCAGGTTACCATGTTTTTATTAACTCGCTTTCTTGTATGTCTGTACCACTGAAGACCGGATCGGATCATGGCTAGCATGTCATGAGTTCGATCCTAGTACCACTAAAGACCCGCCGTGTAGGGGAGTGATGCACGTTAAATCTGTCGAGAGCTCAAATGTCCTCCCGTTGGTGTGGTGTGGTCGTTAGGAGAGAGAGGTGCCAGCTGAGGTGTTGACCGTGTCACTTGACCATGTTTCAAAATTAGGCGGTCCGTCGCCAAAAGCCCTCGTGCATAGCTGAACAGTGCGACGTTAATATTCACTCACTCATTCTTGTATGTCTGTCCGGGTGGAATTTTGTTATTGATTTTAAACTAACTTCCCGATGAGCAAGGGACTTGAAATTTGAACTATAACTCAAAAGTGAATCACAATGCTTGGAAATGATTATGAAAATATAGTACATTAAAAAATTTATTAAGAAAATTATTATTAAATATTACATCAAGAAAAACTTGTTTGGAAAAGATTAATATAGTACTTTCTGAAACTGTAAGACATTTAAAACAAGATTTTACATAGAAGACAATACGCCATTATAAATACATATTGCAATTGTGGTTGTGTATTTTGAAAGTCATAAACTTTTTTGAAGAAGATCATGTAGTAAAAAGCTATTGAATCTTTTTTTAAACATCATCTCATTAATGGTAAAAAAAGGATCATATGCTAAAAAACTATTGATTTAGATTTATTTAAAAAAATGCCTTTCATTATTAAATTGTGAAAAAATACCAAACTAATTATTAATTACTCTCAGAAACACTCTCTTTCATAGCTAAATGAAAAAAAACAAAAAGGAGAATATCTTCCTCCTTTAGCTTTCATGTTTTCCTTCCCTTTTTAAAAAATAATAAATGATAAATAGAAAACACGACCTTACTAGTAAACATTATAGCATCTGCAGTACATTCCAAGCATGTTTTTCATCCATACTGCATTCAATAAAAAATAATCCACTAAGTCAACTAAAATTAAATTTATCATATTATTTTTCTTAATATAATAAATAAAACTGTATTTTTTCAAAACAAAACCATCTTTTTTAAGTTATAAATATTTCATATTAAAATTTCCATGTAGAAACATGTTGCAATGAAGAAAATATGAAAAGGATGCATTTAATTCGGTTAAAATTTTTAATAAAACTGATCAGATACAAAGTAACTTTTTAATTAGAAAATATTCAACACAAATTTTATGTTCTTTTGTACAAAAAATAAAAATAGCAAAATTCAATCTTCCGCTGTTCATTAAAAGAAAATTTATTAAAATAAAATAATAGAAATAAATCAAAAAGCAATGAGCGTGCATGTGTGAATGTGTGTTTATAGTGAAAGAACTAACCGCATGAATTACAGATTTTTTAGCAAGAAGTGTCAAAAACGAATTATTGATTGATAGGAATTACGATATCCACCAAAATAAAACAATTTTGTGTTTACAAGTCGAAATGACATCATTTAATTAAATAACATATTTTGAGAGAACAGTCCAGGCAAAATTGGTCATGTGAGATATTTCAGCTACGTCAAATATATTTGCTCAAATTTCGATTAATTTCCGTTGTTGTTGTCAACCCGAAATGCTCATTTATTCACCGCTTAATCATTCGCGAAATAATATTGAGATTGAATAAGATATTTTATTCTCTTCAAATATTTTTTCCCGAACAGGAATAGTGCAAAAATGTTATATTTAGTTTGCTCGTTCCGTCTAAAAAGGGTGAATCATTCAAAAGATTATTATTTATTTTATTTATCCAACGCCCATGCTTGGCTGCTTGACCATTTGACGCCCAGTCAAATGGTCAAGCAGTCGGGTATTCATCGAGTCCAGTGTAATGGAGTAGGTGGTCGCCATCCATTCTGGAAGGCCGCAGAGTGGGCTGGCCTCGTCAGCAGCCAGGCGAAGCCAGTGGAGATGTGCTCCCAAAAAGTCATGTCCAGTGGTTCGGCAAAAGCTGGCAATAGCCTTGGCTCTATCTAGGTGCCTCGGAATTGGACCCGAGGCACCTGGAGAGATCATAAGATTTGATACTGAATTTGTTTTTCTATCTACCTATAGAATTGAGTGATTTTAGCTAATTTATTATTTTCCTTTTCATGACATTTCAAATAAGTAAAAATATTTAAGGTGTGTAAAATTAACCCCTCTTTTGAAAACAGTTTTCGAAACTATTTGCGAAAACAAAGCAAATATTGCGTACTGTTGCTTTCATAGTTAATTATCATTTTTGATAATATGCCTATGTATTTTGATGGCAAGAAAGTAATTTTTATTTCTTGGTGTAAAATGTTTCTATACAAAAAATAAGCTTTAATCCAATGCTTCTCAAACTTCAATACTTGCGACTCAATATTCAATCATAAAATTCATTGCGCCCCCCTCCATACAACAACAATGTATTAAATTCAATAATTCGATACTCTGACGCTAAAGATACAAGACGACTTTTAATTCTTAAGAGCCACCAACGTATATAAACGTCTCGCTCAGCCAGCGTGTAAATTGCTCGGGACGTATAGATACGACCTTCCGAAATACGATCTTTTCTGTTCACTGCTATCCATAAAACTATTCCGTAGGCTTTTGAATGTAATAAAATGATCTTGACAGTGTTTGCGAAGGATTTACTTATTTGAGAGGATTTTTTTTATTTATTCCCTTTTTTCCCCTTCTCCTCCAATACACCACATACGCTTGCATACGAGCAAAGTGGTGGCATTGGAGAGCGAATCGCGTAACTTCTAATTGGCAGTTAAGGGATTAATTATAAGCCATTCAAATTATTTAGATGTGTTAGTTTATGCATAAAATTTTAAATATGTACATATATGACAAGCACGTAGGGTCACTGATAATTATTAAACTTGTTCATAACTTAGTATTGTTAAATTAATTATAAAATGTATTGTGCAGTACTGATACATTTATAAATGTATCATATCAGTGTAAATGTTTTTTTTTTCATTTTTTATTATATCATATTTTGCTTGTTTACTTTCAATGAATTAATAATTTTTAAAAATAATCTTTTGCTTTCGAATTTTCAATTTGCTCGCACCCCTCTACTAGAGTTATCGCGCCCCCTAGGATGGGGCGTCTCACAGTTTGAGATGCGCTGCTTTAATCAATCAAATATCTTCCATTCTGTTTGACTACCTGTTGCGATTTTTCTCACAACCTCACGATTCCGAGCTCATAGAGTTTGCGGTCCTTATCAGCAAAAGCTCTACCGCGAATGAAGTTCTTCACGAGCACTGAAATTTTTAATGTTTCAAAGTTTTTTAACTTCGGTATAAATGATGGAGCACCGTAGGGGATGAAAAATGAATCGTCTACAATAACATTAAACGAAAAAGATTATGGCCCAAAATTGATGCAAATTTTGCATGATCTTTGGAAAGATGTACGAAACTATTAAAAATTTGATGGAAAGTGATGTCGCATCTTCTATACAGCCACGATCTTGTTCCATCTAATTCTCAGTCATTTTGAATTTTGCAAAACTTTTTAATAGTAACAATTTTGATATTAACGAGGACCTAAAATCCCCCTTGGTCAATTTATGTGCTAATAAGGACCAGAGACTCAGTAAGAACGGATTCATGAAGTTCTAAGAAAAATAGAAACAAGTAATTGAGCGAATGGAAGATATTTGAGATTAAAGTTAATTTTTTGTGCAGAAAAATTTCATAATAAAAAAACGAAATTACTCTCTTGCCCCAACACAATGTGTGTATAATATTAATACTTAAACAAAGAACAAATATAATAGTAATAAATGCCTTTTTACCTTATTACATTGCAATTTTTCACATATTCTAAATCGTTTTAAAACAATTCATTAAAAAATATATTAATGGCAAAATATATTTACAGCAAATTGTCCAAAGAAAAAACAACTTAATTTTTAAAATGTTTAGATGACGTGGTGGGCATCTAAACTGGAACCCTTTCTCTTTAAGCACGAGTCACGTAATAGCTTCGAGCAATGAAATACCTAGTATATATCAATCAACTTAAGCGGTGAATCTTTTTGTGACTTTTGATGTATGTTTTATTAGGCTCAATTTTGAGCTTCGTATACAGTTTTAGACGTTACCTCTAGGATTTTTCTTCAAGACTGAAGTAAAATTGAAGCATATCTTAAAAAAGTATGCTGATCTAAACATTTCATAAATAATGTGAGTATGTGTTACTAATTAGGCAAACTGAAAACTTCGAAGATAAGATAAATTTTGATGGGGGTGGAAAACACGTAATTGCTTAAAAAATTCAAATCGGATATCTTTTTTTCATACATTTGAATTACTGAAATTTAAATTTTACTCATTCTCCATCATTTTATAGGACATCGTCACCTTTTCGGATTAACCAATTAAATTTTCACGTCTCTTGGAAAGACTTGTGTCAATTTTAATTGAAGAAAATTATATCGCATCGCAATTTACAACATAAAAAAGTTATGAATTTCAGTAACATATAACAAAGAGAAAGAGGTCTTATTTAAATATTAATTTCATTTCCCTACTTTAATTACCAAAGAATAACATCTTACTTAATGGTGTCTCAGATAGAAGATGAGTTTTACCTTTTGCGAAATTCTGTTTCTAGTATCCCACTTAATTCTGGTTTTATCTCTGCTAATTAGAAGAGTTTTATTCTGTTCATAGCTCACAAAACCATTAAATTAAATTTCTAACAAAAAAAATGCTTTTTTTTGTTAAAAAATGTTTCAAAATAAAATGAGTGGGGGAAAAAAGAACTTTTGGATTTTGTTTGTTAGATGAGTTAGTTGTAAAACAAAAATATTTAGAGTTAAAATAATGTATGAAAACATGGAATTTTCTTTAAATTATGTTATTTGAAGAATGCTTTTATTTTTAAGAATATTTGCATACATAGTCAGCATTAATTGTCTATTATATATATTTGTCTGTTATCCTATATACCTGACTGTTGTAACAAGTATCAAGAACGAAAATAATGTGCAAAGATATATTTCACTTTTAAGCTTTTATCTGTATGAACTTTTTATTCAAACAATTCTTAAGTTTTAAAGAATATTAATACTAAGAATTATTACACTTTAAGCAACATTAGTCGTCAGTTTACATTTGAGTAATAGATACACCTCAAAAACCACATTAAAACTAAATCTTCTTTCATTCCCTTTATTTATAAGATATTCTATCAATAAATGGCAACATATTTCGAATTAAATTCATTCATCCAAAAAGAGCCGTTATTCTACATTCAACAGCAATTCTTTGACAATACGAAGCTATACATTGCATGATTTAAAATACAAACTCTTTGAATCATATATGCACATTATATGAATATATAACTCTTTAATCAGCATTCACTAATGCATTCAATACCTGAATCCAATACTATGAAGATATAACGTTCAGCGTCTTTTTGAATTAACTGTTACCCGTGACAGATGACTTTTATTAAATAAGTATATGCCTATTTAACAACTCTGTATTCACAAATTTGTCAACATATATGTTTATTAATGCTGAGTAATACACTCAGAAATGCACAACGCGACAGATTAACTATTCACAAACACATCAGGGAACACAATGTGCTCCACACGCTTTGTTCTATGATGATTATATTCCGATAAAACGAAAAGCTTTTGTTTAGCGGTTGTTTCAGAAACACGAAAGACTCTTTCGTCTATAAAGTTATTAGTATACATAACAAAGACTAATTGAGTTTAGTTGTTCGTGACTGCGATGCCAAGGAAACATAAAAATTAGATAAAAAAGAGGAGAAACTAAATATATTTGCTTAGAAAATATGGATTTGATCACCTCTTACTGAAAATAAATAATTCACTTATATATAACTCGTACTTTTTACAAACAAAATATAAGTTTAACATCAAATAATATTTTTTTTTTATTTTATAGACTTGGCAAACGTATAAGACCATTGAATAAATCCAAACGAAAATATTAGCAGATTTGTTGAAAATGAGAATTATTTTTTATTTATAATTTATATTTCACTATAACTTAGAAAATATTATTAAATTTCATGAACTAATTTCTTCATAAGTAATTTAATTCAATATTATTTCTTTTTCATTAAATGTACTAAATTAAAGATCAAAAGGAACATTAAAACAAAAGAATTAAAGTAACCCATCTGAAACGTAGTTTTATATGATAGAGTATTTTTTTATAATTATTGTTTACTTTTTTATGTGTAAAAATTCTTTATATATTGAAAAATGAAAATCCCTCCTCCTTAAATAAGTATCTTTAGAAATGCAAATGAGTTTTTGCGTTATGTATATTAATATTCTAATTATCTTTCGCATTTAGTTTAATATTCATAACTGTTTAAAAAAAGAACTGTCATAAAACATTTCGTAGAATTCGAAAAAAAAGCATATTAAAGTTTTTTTTTTTATTCTTTTGTTATAATAAATGAAACTTTTTGCAGAAGATTCTTCTTCTTCCGTATCAGTAATCTCTCTTAATAATATATTTATTAATAGCTCAATTGATTATATTTTAATGATATTAAAATTGGTTTTATTTCAATTTACTTTGACCTTTTCTACTTCAAAGTTGTTGTTAAGATTTTTGACAAGAAATTTAAATAAATGTTCATTAGATTTAAGTACTTCATTTTTATACACGATGTTTTAATTCACACAGAACTTGAGTTTTCGAATATTTTTTTAATCTTAGTTCAGAAACACTGCATAAAAGCTTAAAATTATGTATATAATCGAATATAATTAAGATTAAGAATATATTTTTGAAACCACTCTATAATGTATTCATCTTTTTTTACCACTAACTTGATTACAATTATACGAATAAATTTGAAGCACATAAATCTGACTCAGTATTTAAAATTTTCGTTGATTTTAAAAGTTCCCTTTAAGCGACGATTGTGCAGATTTAAATAAACTTAAACTGAGTGTAATAATTCAACATGTATAGTTTTATAAGAACGTCTTATATGATAATACAGCTAAATTTTGTACCATTTAATTTCCCCAATTTTTAAACGTTGTATGTTTCAGCGGAGGATAGTCATAATTTCTAGCATTTTACATTTTACACAAAATTTTATCTAGTTTACAATTAAAGTATTTTTGATTAATGAAATTCGTTTATTTATATTTCTTTTAAAATAAGTAATAAGCATGTAAAATTAGAGCGAATTTTTTTTATCTTACGCCCATCTTCGGCACCTCCGTCATTAGTCTACGAGCAGCCCAACAAAATGGTGACGAAGCATAAAAAGAATCAAAAATTGAGAGTTTTCTACAAAAAACTTTAAAACAATAGGGCAGTGTCTGAGGTCGTCACCATCCATTTGACTCTGGTGGCACAGAGGGCAACAAGCCGAGTCCTTTACTCCAATGCCAAATAAATGCCTCTGCAAATAATTATGTCCAGTAAGTAAACGAAAGCACGCAACTCCAACAGTTCGAGGCAGGGAACTAGGGTCTCTACCATTTTTATTAAGCAAGCTATTCAAGCAATTAGAGCAAATAACTAGATAAAAAACTCTTTATTCTCATAGGAATATAGGATAGCTTTTTATGTGATGATACTATGTTTTTGAAACAATTCAAGACCCGGTTTTACAATAAATTCTTGTTACCAGACATTAATTAGTTTTCACGATTACAAGACTTACAAGATTTTCAGGGGATATATTATTTTTCCTTTCATAAGCAGTAATTTCCATGCAATCAAATACAGTTTTCCAGCTCTCTTCTGAAGCATTGTCACAAAGCTCATCACATACACAGTTTGCATTTCTCTCAGGAACTATTCAACCAGTGTTGGGATGCTTTAGACTCTTCTGGCAATTAGACTCAATGAGGCGCCATTACAAGTACAAATGCTTTAATATCAGCTTTGCAAATAAATACTCCTTACCCTTTTGTCCACAATCCATTCACAGATGACGTTTCCCGACTCTAGTAAAATAATATTTCCCGTAACCTAATCTACACTTACTCTTCTTAGAGAGAGAGAGAGAGAGAGAGAGAGAGAATTTACTTTGTCCATTTATTAACTGAATTTATCGTACACCGATATTTTTGGACCATTCGAAGATCTGATATATCTTTTCAAAAAGTTGTAAGCTTTTATTTTTGCAAGTTCGATAATGATTATCCTATACTTGGTAAAACATATAGAACATACGTTCTCAACGTGGGTGACATCGCCCCCTTGTGGGCGTTTGAGGCTTTCAGGGGGCAGTATAAGACTTGAAGAAAATCAGGGGGCGTTGAGATTGCACGGAGGGGCTTGGGTAGATTCACCAAATATAGTCTAAAAAGACTAAAAAAACACGCTGATTATGTACTAACAAAAGTAAACTTTAATACTGTTTACTATGTTGATTGTATGCATTTAAATCATTTCTATTATCACACGTACAAAAATTCATATATATATTCGGTAGTTCGGGAAGTAGATGAAAAACTTAAGAATTAATTAAATTGAATGATAATAGTACATTTTAATTTCTGTGGTGCCAGTGTTGTCTTTATATCTGTGAGCAGTAGGAAAAATATTTCATTCACTGCATTTCCTTACGTATATTATCCGAGAAACATAATTAAATATGTTGACCAGGAATTAACGTGTGATTATTTAAAGGTTGAAACTGTCAATTTATATTTATTTCGAAAACAATAGTTAATTATGAATTACTTCGTATCATCAAAACCCTGGCCTGTCTTTATAACAGATAAGATAAAAACTTTTATTCCACTGTGTTAAATGAAGAAAAAATTCAGCAGCGTTTAAATTACAACAGTATCCTATCTATAACTAACGTATATAATATTACACATTTAAATATATTTATGGCAATAGCTATTTCAGATTCGCAAGTAAAAAAATGAGACTTTAGAAAAAAATTGAATTAAAAAATATATTCAATTAGTAATAGAATATTTTTTTAAATTTAACTCTTGTTTTCACCATGTATTATGTATACTCTTATTTCTGTAGAGCATGAGGGGCGGTATCGAAATATTCACCAGAAAAGGGGGCACCAGTTCAAAAAAGTTTGGAAACCGATATAGAATCATCCACATTTTTTTTTTTTTTTTAGTTTAAAGGAATGGCACTTTTTTGCATTATTTTTATCTGAGAATTAATATATCATTTCCTTTAAACTTATTATTCAATCAAAGGTTTATTCTTTGCTACAACATACATTGTATGATTTTTTTCAGATTCCAATCAGTCTCAGCAAAGCCTATTAGTTTTAAAATTTGCTGCACGTGTGCTGCATCTGAGCTTTGAATACTGTTTAGCCGCCATTTGGCTGATAACTGGGTCTTATTTTGGTAGTAGGGCTTATGCAACGAGTCTCCTGCAAAATCAAGTCAAAGCTCATTTTTCAACAAAATCATATTTTCGAGGAAACATTGTAGTTTATAAAAAATATTATCCCTTTAAAATTTCATTAAGGGTTAATGAAAATTTTATCAAATAATCATCCCACAATAAAAATTTCATTATTTTCTAGATTAATATTTTAATAATCCAAAAAAAATGCATATTTTTCTTATGAATTGGAATGAAAAGATATTTCATAATTTAAGAGGTAAATGAGAGCCGCATATTATGGAATATGGAAGTTCTTGGTTTGTTTTTAACTGGCAATGCGTGGGAAAAACTTGAAGAAAGACTATTCTTCATCATTGCAGTGAGACAGTGGCGTAAAGTACAATAGCGCAACCCCCGCACTGCGGGGGGCCCAAAGCTTGAATGACGCCATTAACGTAGATTTTCTAAAATTCTCTTTGCACTTTTAAAAATCGAATTTTTAAGCAATTTTCCAATCGGCGATCTAAAGTCATTCCTTTATTAGATATATTTAATCCAATAACCAAACCAAAAAACATTTTTTTATTTGCTGTAATCCCCGTGACGAGAGAGAGATACTTTTCTTCAGAGTGTTTTCTTTTTAAACCTAAATTACTGATAGAGATAAAACAAAAACCAGACTGAGAATCGGATTAAATGCTAGGACGATATAAAAATTCATCACTGATTACAGTATACCTTACATTAGCTGTAGGGAGGAGGGAAAAGATATGATTTACTTTTCACGAAGCTTCATGATTCCCTTTTCATGATTTACTTTTCATTTCTTTAGTCCCCACCTCCACCCCATGTATTTCATTTTCATTTAGCGAAGTCGTAAATAACGTACGTATGTTATGCTTTTTAAAGTAAAATAATACTTGTATTACGATACTTGGAACAGCACAGGAAGGATTTTAAATGAAAATTTGTTCTAGGCTTATGAGTATTCAATCAAATGAAGCATAATGAGAGAAGAAAGCATAATGGAATGTATCAGTTTTTTATTTCTTTTTTCATGGAATCATTTTTGCTTAATACAAAGAACTCTCCTTATAAAAAGTTGCAGTATTTATGCTACAATATAATCAAACTTTAGATCAAGCTCATCCCAGAATGCAGAAACCAAGAATAAGGCCTGTGATACTTTTTTTCTTTCGTAAGAATTTCACATAGAAAATTATTTTACAGTGTTTTAGTGTTCGTTTTTTTTTTCAGTTACCAGGTTATCTGTCGTTAGATTTCCCATTTTAATGAATATTATTAATTTTCTCTTATGTTATACATTATTTACTTCGTTTACTCAGACTCCGGTTGTTTTTGTATTCAGTTATAAGTTTAATATTAAATATTTTTGCGTGATGTGTAAAGGTACATTATGTTATCGTTTGGCAATCCTTTTTTTCATATATATATATATATATATATATATATATATATACACTTGCTTGGAAAAGTTGCGCTCACCCATAACAAATCACACAGAAAAGGTAAAATTTAATAGAAATATAATTTTTTTTCAACAATATTTCATGAATTTGTTAACTATTATTTAAATATTGAGCATGCAAGAATTCGTTAATTTTGAATTAAAACTATATAAGATAACGGGAGTTTTGTAGCAAAGTACACAAATCGTAGGCAGAAAAGTGTGCGTTCACCATTTTAAATATTCTTGATTCTTTTATCAACAGGCGTTATAGGTCAACCGAGTTTTTGCATTCCGTTATCAAGTAAAATAGCTTAAGAAAGTTGTATCGCAATATTTTTAACGTTTCTGTGAGGTACGAAGCAATTCAAGGATATGAAAAATGAAAGGAAGGAAATTAGTTTCAGTAGCGTAACATCATTGTGAAAATATGGAAAGATGGGAAAATTCGCGTCGAGATATTGCCTGATCCATTGAATGAAAGTATTCACTTATTCCAGCGTATTATTAATATCTTTAAATCTACAGGAGTTTACACATCCAAACCTCGTTCAGGTCGTCCATCTAAATTCACTATCAGAGAAAAAAACAAATATGATATCCTTGGTGGGAAAAAATCCACTTTTAAATGCATCACAAATAGTAAGACACATTCACGAGAGGTTTAAGAAAAACATTTGTACGGATACTGCATGAAAAATCTCGAAAATGGCCGGATACCGTAGTCGACTGTCTTGCAGAAAGTCTTATATTTCGATGACCACCAGGCTGAAACGGATAACTTTTGCAAAAAAACATATTCAAAATCCTTCGGAGGACTGTAATATTCTCCGATGAGGGCAAATTTTGCATTTTTGGCATAAAAGGTCGTAAATTGGTATGGAGAAAACTTTGCACAGCGCTTCAAAAAGTGCATTTAGAACCAACGGTAAAGCACGGTGGCGGTGGTGTTATGGTGTGGGGCGCATGGCGAGCAATGGTGTTGGAAAGTTGGAAAATATCGAATCAATTATGAACAAATAGGATTATCTCGATGTGTTGAAAACAATTTAAAGGAAAATGCCATCAAATTCGGCCTAGGATTGTCGTTTCGTTTCCAACACGACAACGATCCTAAGCATGCCAATGAGATTGCTAAGCTTTGGTTACTGTATAATGTCCCAAATCAACTGCACTCACCTCCGCAGTCACCTGGTTTGAATCCTATAGAACACCTATGGGATTTTCTGGAGCGTAGGATTCGTAAGCACAATATATCTAGCAAGGATACGTTGAAGAGTGTTCTTAAGGATGAATGAGAGAAGATAAGCCATGAAGATACCACTAGACTTGTTAATTCAATGCCGAAACGACTTCAGGATGTTTTCAAAAGACGGGGTTATCCAACCAGCTATTAAATAGCTTATTATCCTTTTTAAATAACTTTTATAGTTACTATTAAAACTTAGAACGCAGAATTTTTCTACTTGATTTTTGTTGTTATCGCTACAAACCTGTCTTTATTTTAAAAGCTATGAAAGCAAACTGAGCTTAGTTTTGTTGTTCTCAATACTTAGAATGAACTAAATAAAATATAATTTTACAAATTTTCAATTTGTTTTGTTTATGTAAGCAGTAGTAGGTAAACGCAGACTTTCTCTAGCAAGTATATATATATATATATCAGATCCGGCTTGGGGCCCAAGACCTGAACTTGTGGGGGGGGGCAGTTATTTTCCGTTACGACACTGCAGTGAGGGTTAACCATTTGTTGTTGCCATACCACTCTTTGCAAAACAAAGTGTATTTTGTGATTTTCAAAAAATTTTGATGGTAAGGCTTCAAATATTTTAACCTACTAGTACTCATGAGACTTGAACAGTAATGTTAAGTACAATGTGCACTGAAAAAGTTATATAGCTTGTAATACTTTTAGTGAAAATGTTTTGTCCTCAATTTAAAGGTTTATTTTCAAAGACAAAGTGTATCAGATATTATGGTTTACTAGATATTCCACAACACCTCACACATCCATTTTGATGTATCATTTGTAATAGAATTCATGCAATCAGTTCAAGAATCAGAAAACAAAGACGCTAAATGTATCTTCTATAATGGAAAATTTTCTGAAGATCAACGATGGAAAATTAGGATTCAATGCATCAGTTGTTTTCTGTGGACTCACCTTCACTGCACTGGACTGGGACATTTATTAATAAATACGAAACAGAAAAATGATTTTCATGTATTCTTGAAAATATGGCTTTTATACTTAAAAATACAACTACATTTTATTTAGTCTTAATTAGTTTTCTAATGGTTTAAATCGCCCATTCCGTATTACCAGACCATCCCATTACAACCTCTTATCATTTTTTTAAAATAATTTTTTATAACAAAAAAATTAATATTTTTTGACAAGTGATATTTTCTTACAATTGTTTATAGTATATATCCATGAGTAATTTTGAGAATTTTTATTAAAAACCAGTAAAGTTATTTTTAGAAATGTAAATATCATTCCATAATACCCGTCTCTTATACACTTAAAAATACTTTAACAAAGAGCGAAAAATTGTACAATTTGTATAGACTAGCTCAACCGTAAGAATTACAAAACATTCTCGTCTTAAACTAAAAACATTATAATGGAATTAAAAATCTCGTTAGAAAAGAACATCGAACAAATCAAATTTCTTCAGGACAACAATTGAGAATGATGTATTTCAATAATCAATCTACCTGGCGATATATTTGTGAAGCAAATAAAAATGAAACATCAAGAAGACTCCCCAGTTATTAATTGAAATCTCTCTGTGTTACTTACCAACAAGATTTACGAAGTTTATCCTTCACAGGCATATCTTCTTTCTTAGCAGTCTCTTGCTGAGTAAGATAACTATCAGCACATTTTCTATATTCTGAGCTTAGGTTCCTGTAGCAGCTTGCATGGATTAAATATTCTAAAAAAGATTTGGGGGAAGAAATACAAAATGTATAATAAGGCTTTGTCAAAAAAATGGTATAAATTTACAAAAAATAAATTTTTTACTGAAATCATCTTGAAAATTAGAAGCATTTAAAATGAAAACATTTACAAAATGTATTTCTTCAATATGAACATTTAATTATTTCTCAATCTTTATTTTTATTCTAAAATGCTACGTAATCATATATTCCCAGATAGAATCTTATTTTAATCTCAGAATTATATGAACTAAATTAACAAGTTAAATTCCCAAGCGACACAAATTCGGAAACGCATTATTTAGTAATTAAAAGTGGAAAAGGTCAGAATAATTGGTCATTATTTAAGGATTACGAGACAAGTGTATTTTTCTTCGCAACTTAATTTCCATTTATAAATCGAACATCATTGAGAGGTACGTTGATAAGGAAGTTTTTAGTTACTGCATTCAGAAGACTCATTTTAATTATAGAGCTGAGAAAAACTAATATTGATATTAAAGTTGGATTAAATTTTAAGTAATACGAGAGTTAAAAATGTATTCAGTTCCAAGGAAAGCATGTCTGATTTCTAAATTAATTAGATTGTACAAGCCATTGCGAAAAATACTTTCAGTTTATAAAAATTAATTTAGGATCTTCTTTTTTTAATTTCATACTATTTTAATTTTAATTTATTCAAGATTTTCAATTTATTTTCTGATTAATTTTGATTTATTTCATGCTACTTTTACTTGCATATTTATGACACAAAGAAATTTAAAACAATCTAATTTACATGCAAAAAACACGACACAAGATATGTTGGAAAACTAATTTTAGGTAAGATCGGAAACAGTGAATATATAAGGGTTACCCAAATAAAAGTGGCCCTACATTTGGTTTTTTCAATGGCTTAATAGTATTAATATAAATTAGTACGCAAAGTAGAAAAGTAATGCAAACCTAGCAGAAAGGCTAGACCAAGTCCTTGTAGGTTGAAACAAGTGTTCTAGCAAGCCACAAGATGATAGATACCCTGTTGAAGAAGCTTCGGGGTTGGTTGTGGAACCAGTTCTCAAAAGCAGCTTGAACCTCCTTAATATTGGCACATCGCAATTCCTTCAGAAATTTCTTGAATAGACCAAAGATGTGGTTGACTCATAGTGAGAGGTCTGGGCTGTAAGAGGGGTGTTTGAGAATCTCCCAACGGAATTGCGGTAACAATGTTTGGCACGCCACATGAGGTCATGAGCCGTTTCTCAAGTGGCGATTCACCGATTAATGCAGATCTGCAGCAGTTGTGCTGATTTGGACTCGCGATACGGTTCAAATCTGCAACTGCTTCCTTGGTGATAACCACATTTGCTTGACCAGATCGTGACCAGTCATCAGTACTGCCTCTTCCCCTTCGAAAATCTTTACACCTTCAGAATACAGATCTACAACTCATGAACCTCGTGCCATACACGTTATGCATTTGATAATAGATTCCATTAGCATTCGTATTTTCCGCGGTTAAAAATTCCACGACGGCGTGTTCACACCGTTTGGAGGTTTGCATGGTGCGAACTATGCATTTTAACGTGTTATCACACGCGCACCTGGCGGGATCTATCAATATCGCATGCATTTTCAGCACACGGTACCCTCTGGGCATGCGCAGGCATCTTTCTCTTGAAATGATGGAGTTGTTACAGTAATGCCCCTTTCATTTGGAGGAATCTTATAGATTGGTTTCTAAGTATTGCTCTTATGTAATGGAATGAGTTACGTTTTCCAATGATTTAGCAAAATGTAAATCTACATATTTCTTTTATGTAAAACATGAAAATCATTCTTTTTAACTCGTATTTGACAAAAATAAAACAATTCGTTCCATACATTTTTCTATATATTTAAGAAAGATTCTCATAACAGTGTAATTAAATCAAATGTTAATTTTTTATATTCAGAAATATTTTCGGCAAAATTTCAATAATATATGCATTTTTAGCGTATTTCTTCGGCATTGCAGAGTGGCTGAAGTGAGACCCCTGTGACAGAGCCGAGTGATCAAGGTCGTGAACTCGTGGCCAACTTTGTCGAGTCATGTATTAAACTCCTGGAGCTAGTGAAAATCTGTCATGTAACAAAAATGAAGCACTTTAAATTTGTCGAACCTCAAAGTTCTCACATTTCATCTTGGAGGATGGTCTATAGTCTCAACCCATTGATTGAGCTTGGGTGAGTGAGTATTTCATCAAGTCGCACTATAAAGCTGAACGCAAGCTATTGGTGACAGACTTCGTAATTTTGAAACTCGATCAAGTAACGAGGACGACATCTGAGCTGGCATTACACTATCCAAACTAACTCACCACGCAAACAGAAGGACTTTGAGCCTGAACAGATTTGGTTTGCATCAGTCTCTCTACACAGCGTGTCTTCAGTGGCACTGGGTTTCGAACTCAAATGGTTTCATTACAAAGACAAATGGTTCCAATGAAAATAGTTTGATTCCAAAATGGAAGGTATTAATAATAGTTTTATGATAATATTATAATTGTTAAATCCTTTTTATGTTTTAGTACATTAAAAGAAACCAAATAGTTGGCAATGTTGAATAATTACTTAAATATAGACGAATTTGCATAGAGCCATTTACAAGGGTTGAGATCTCTCAATCCCGCCTAGAGGTGTGGGAGGAAGTGAAGGATGACTAGCCATGTTATTTAACCAAAGTATCTATTGAATACACCAATTATCAACAGACAGAATTCTATGAGTTCAAACTAAAAGAGATGTTCCCGAATCGAGCAATATGAGAGTCAATAGCGAGGTACGCGAATTACGAGAACACTTTTAAATATCAATACTCCTTTAACAGGATCAACCCACTGCTCCAAATATCTGAATTATATTTTAACTATGGTGACCAATCGTCACTTTAATACCTTCAACTATCTAATCTCTGAGACGCGCTATAAAATATGATAATACCTGATTGGTAGCAATCTCTCCTCCTAGTCAGATTTTCTATATCTCAATATCACTAGCTTAAAAACCTAGACTATATATATCCGACCTAATCTGCATAATCACGGTTGCTTCTTCAGATGGTTCATTGCAAATAAGTTTGAATTGATAGACCAAAGATTTCCCAAGAGGATTAAAAGAAGGACGTGGACAGATCCGTCACACATTATTCAAACGTTGTTTTACTCAAAATTTTATATTCAGATTTGAATAATGATTTGATCCAACACCGTGGAGTGCAAAAACTTCAAACAATATAGCTTGGAGCTGCCCTGTTGAACGGTCTGCTACTCCCCAACGAATACGAGGGAAGACGAGTGACACGTTGTATAGAAGTGTCGTCTACCCCTCATTCAGTGCTGAAAGCTAGAGCTGTTGCCAAATCTTGGAAAGAGAAATTGCAAAATTCCCTTTACTTTTTTACTTTCCCTCGTACTTTTAATTTATTTAAGCACAAAACTAGTAACGTATCACGCAGTACATATTATATCATGTTTAAAATATAGGTTGAGAGATGGAAAAAATAGCTTTGCGAGGTGGAAAGCTCTGAATGTCCATCTGTTCAAATAGTTTCTGCCACTTGAAGCAACGGACATTCGGCAAAGACTGACAGAAGGGAGATTCACTCTTTCGGAAGAACAGGTTGTTCGTCTCTTCCTTATCTAAACCCAATATTCGTCTCTAAACTCCAATCTTAACTTATTTATGTTAAAGTAAAAAATTGTTAATTTCAGGGATATTTTTCTGTTTTAAGGATGGCTGTATGATAAAGAAAAATATATGGGTCATAAGCATATAAATATTTATCAACATATATTTTGATAGAAAACGTGCTCATATTTTAGGTTATACTCTTTAATATTAAGCAAAATCAACTTAAACTATCGTACAAAAATATTTAATTAAGTCCTTGATGTCCAGTCTATGGATTAATTGTCTAAAATATATCATCATCATTAATCCACTCTTCATTTCTAAAATACACGGTTATATAATACAATGACAAAGCTCAATTCCAAATATACATTACACGCCGTACAGAAATATCCATATTAAATAGGAAAAATAGACATAAGATATACATAAAATTAGAACTATAACAAAACTGATAGGCAAAATCATAAGTAACATAAAATTTCGTTTTCTCATTCATATCTAAAGCAGTCTCCTTCGAAACAGCCTTTCAACTGCCATTTCTCCCTTTTAGGGAACTTCGTGGCCGTATGCCCTTAAGTTGCCACATACTTCTTAGAACAGAAAGCTTTTAAGTACGATTCATATAATTACGTTATCTAAGCCAGGGAGTAGACTAGAAGTTAAGCTTCATAAAAGTTACTTAGTCGAGGAAATGAAGATCCTCGAAAATAAAACGCAAATCAAGAAGCAATTTACAAGTCTTGCTAGAAAATATTTGGCAACATAATTTAAATAAATTACAGTAAGAAATTTACGAAGCCTGTGCAAAGATATATACAATATTTATTAGTATAACTAAAGTTTCATCTACTAACTAAAAATAAATCTTTGTACTTTTTTTCTAACACTGATATTATAATAAAGACTGTAATATTAATTTAGATGTAGCAAACTATTTTAATTTCTTTATAATTCTTTAAAGTAATAAAATTTAAAGCATTATTTTATTTCTTTCCTTATAGTCTTTTGAAAGGTATTAGATTATTGCTTTTAAATTTCTATACATTATTATTCCTACATATTTTATTTAATGCCATGAGATAATTGGAACATGTGACTATATCTCCAGGTGATATCATTAGAATTGGAAACTTTCTTTACAAGATGACTGAATAATTGTTTGAAGTTTATATTCCTTGATAATATAAGTTTTTTTCTCTAATATAATAGTTAAATTAAAAATCAAAAACACACCTTAAAACTAATTAAAAGTTTTTTTTTTCTTTAAAAAATAACCATATACTAATTCAAAAAGACTTTGAAGAAATTTCTAGGGATATTTTAATTAATTCTAGATTGTGCCTTTAAACTAAATGACCCTTTCTTCACACTTTTGTTGAATTTTTTAAATTTAGAATGAAATTAAAGAAATGTCAAAGAACAACAGAAAAAAAGAGCACTGAAGTCAAATATATGTATGATATACATACATTTGGCTTTCAGTACATATTTTTTTTTGTATTAAATAAAGAAAAGTTCTACATTCAATGCAACATAACGAGGTAACTCCTCTAATGTAAATATTTTTTTAGGAAATGAATCTATCTTATTGAGTGAAAAACCAATAATAATTATCTAAATAAATTTTTTACAAAGCAACTATTCTTGTATTTTGAAACTTATAAAAAGATAGCACGGTATATATATCTTTGATGAAACTGAGTAGCAATATTGCATATATATTATTAATTAAGAATTATCAGCTGTTTTCTAAATGTTCAGAAACCAAATTTCTAAATGCATTATACGCATATATAACTTTTTTTAAAAAAACTCTCATTCATTTCTTTTTCTATATATTTTGCTTTTAATAATCATGGTTATAGACACAATGAAAAAGAGTTACATACGAAGTTTGAAGGGTCTTACGAAGGTGACTCAAAGACGTTTTAAGAATTGGGGGAACATTTGTAGAAGCGCATTGAAGTCGAGGAAATTATTTTGAAAGAGATGTGTAATAAATTTCGATTAACAAACTGACATTGTTTGCTTACTGACAATATTCAGTCTACTTTTTTGCCACAGAAGAATATAGTAAAAATACTTAAAAATAATAAAATTAATTACTTGATCGAAATCCTGATCCTTTTGTGCATAAATCTGCAAGAAGTTGCTGAGCACCACTTGTAAGAGTCCTGTACAATTCTCTCTGCGTCTCATCGAAGCAACGACTAGTGAAGTTGTTCACGCACTGCATGGCATCTTGGAGGTGCCTGAAAAATTGAAGAAGTGTTAAATTCATTTTATGTACGAGATATTTCATTCCCTTAATTATTTAAATCATTTACTTCCATTTAAATAATATGAGGGATAATCAGGAAAAAAAAGTTTACAAGTCGAATGAAGAAATATTTATTAACAATAGACAGAAAATACAAAAGGGAATTAAGAGGCATACGTGCCTATCATATTTCAACATAATTACCAACACTATTTAGGCATTTATCAGAACGCTGAACAAACTTGTTTAACCCGTCGTGGTAGAAATCAGGTCCCTGTTCACATTGAGCCAGGTCTCGACGGATGTTTTCTCAGCACTGTCTTGGAATATCACAGCCCATCAGAAACGATATGTTGCACGCTACCATAGCTCAGTCCCAGCTCTGATGAGATTTCACTCAGAGTTACTCGTCGATCATTTTGAATCATTTCTTCAATTCGTGCCGTATTGATTTCTGTCGTTGAAGAACATGGCCGGCTGCTCCCTGCCATATTACAGTTTTCGGCATCCTGTCTGCCTGATTGAAAAGAATGACACCATTTCGCTACATGTTATCTGCTCATTCTGCTCTGCTCTCTCAGACGCGTACACATTCTTTACCCATATCACGCCTTGCACTTCCAAATGAGATCAATTTCATAAGCTCTTGCCATTTCAATCGTGCTGAATCGTCTGGAAGTTTTCACCCCTACCCCAAATCATTATATGTAGTAGCGCCATTTGTCTCCACTCTGAGGAAATGAAGTTTCTCAAAAATATGTAGTTTTCAAATGCTGCGGCTTGTAACCTTTTTTTCTGGTCATCCCTTGTAATATTGGTAATTTAACAGTTAAATATTTCTTGAAATGAACTATTTAACAAGGTAGAAGTGTAATCTATAATTCTATATCTCAAGGATCTATATAGAAATATTTATAAGATCTATAAATATCTATCGAAAATTGAAAACTAAAATTAAATGTAAACACGAGAAAATTGTTTCTTGATTTAGAAGCAACTAATTTCCTTGGTAACAAATTTTACAGGAACTTTATTTGAATAGCTATTTAAACTTCAAACGAAACACGAAATTCAAATACCAATGGGACTTTTCGGAGACACTTTGGTTTGAAATTAAAAGGAATGAAAAACAAGTCTTAAGAATACGGAATCGATTTAGCTTCGAAGAGCCCCTCTAATTCAAATATACTTAAATTAGTGCTCCAAGTTTAGAAACTGATTTAAATATGGTAATGGAGTTGAAAGCTCAAAGAAACTAATTAAATATCATGTTATGTTTAGTCTAAAGTAAACTTTCGAACGCATAGAAAATTCAGGAGAAATTCTATGTATAAACATACGAAACTTTAAATTATAAATCAGGACTTAAATGCAATTTTTTATTGTTGCTTTAAATGTCCTTTTAAGTTAAAATATTTTAATTCAAGATTATTATCATTTTCAAAATATTTGATTAAGTATAAAAACTCACCCGCAAGTTTGACTGAGTTCATGTTCTGTCTGAGCAAAGGCTAAATCTTGGTTATTCGTCAGAACTTTTAATTCTTCCATGCAACCCTTGAGGTCACTGTCATTGCATCTTGGAGCTGCTGCCACGAAAACAACTGGAAATAAAAATGTCACTATTAAATTTGGTATGGTTTGAAAGTCATATTCCTAGTTAGAAATTCTAATGATTTCAAATTCAGTTATAAAATCATTTTATTACACATGCCAGGGAAAAAAATACGCTGGTCTTATAAAGTTAAGATATAAATTATTTATTGTGTCTATAAAATGAAATTGAATGACCGTAAAAACATAAAATTTGGAGGAATGTAGAATATGTTCTTTTTTTTATTGAATGAAACAAGAATGAGCATAAGTTTAACACAAACATAATTTACAATAAAAATCACTCTCAGATGGAAAATTCACTCTTAGAGTAAGTAACACACACACATATTACAGTTTACATAAACTTTACGAAAACATATTTTACTATGAATGACGTCCAGCCCAACCGCAGTTCTCTGGCTCCAATAACTTTCCATGCTGCCGTTAAGTTGACGGACCCTGAAAGTGAAAGCAAAGGCCTGACAGAGTAACTCTTGTTTCATTTCATGTAATGACAATGGTAAAATAGTCCCAAATATGTTCTATCGGATTCAGATCTGGATATTGAGCTGGCCATTCTAGGGTTTGCAATCCCGTGTTATATTTTCAATCCTCGGATTGGGATTAGGATTGGAGTATTTATTAAAAACATTTAAACATTAGCATAGTTGAAATTGCATAATGAAACTAAAGATATAATTAAAAACTGTTTTAATATTAATTTTATTGTGTATGTGTGTGAAACAAACATCTCCGCGAAATATTAGGTTAGTTTGTTTCCAAGTGAGGGGTGTATACGTGCTCTTTTGTTGAGTTGTGAACTGCTATGCCTTCGAATTCTCAAAACGGAAGCGCAACGTCTTGAACATAGACAAGAAACTTGAAATATTGAAATGTCTCGCGAAGGGAGAAAGTGCATCGTCTCTAGCACAGTTTTATAATGTTGGAAACGATAAAACGGATGAAGACGAAAACAACATCAACAACGAAAGTAGCAAGAGTCTATCAAATGCTGACGCGTTTCTGCGTTAGAGACAGCTTTGGAGTGGTACGAAAAACAATCAAGAGTGCTGTCCTACTCAACTACTGCTGCTCAAGAGAATCAGAGACCTTGCAGCGAAAAAACGAAGGGTGCAATGGTACAGCGAAAAATAAGAGATTATTTTGCACAATAAAGGTTGTGCGACATTTTGCACGTATTTTGCTTTTTCTTCAAGCACGTTTCCCGCATGTGATGATTTTCAATATTCGTATGGTGTCTGATTTCATATACTGCATGGATCGCTTTCGGTTTTCTGTTACCCAAACAATCGCGTATCTGAACGGTGTTCGGTCCCAATTGACTCGGATAAATGACGTTCTACTGTATACATAATTGATCTTCCACTGAGACCTGCATTTAAAAGACGTTTAAACACCGTACAAACTGAAATTGAAGTTAACATTGACAATAATTCTTCTTCCCCTTCAGCTTTAAGAGTTAAATAATAGTCTACCGCAGGTATTGCACGTCTTAATCTCCCCGAAACATATCTTCTAGACACAGGCTCTTCGGGTTTAAAACGATACCACAGCTATGAGACCATAATGTGAGTCATACCCAGCTGCTCGAAATTAACAACTAAAGTAAACGCCTTCTAAACATTGTTAGGTCTTTCGTGGATATTGTCAACAAAATAACCTGCAACTATTGAAGATCAACAGTCATGCACAAAACGTAAAAACAAAGTTTTGAAATTTTTGTTTTCGCACATTTTCTCTTGTTTTTATGTAAGTGTCCATTACATCAAAAAAAGTGATAGCTTATAAATTCTTTTGTAGAATGTTAATCATGCTAGGAAATTCGGAGAAACTTTTAACAAACACAACTCAAAGATTTCAGCGTCTTAGTTGCAAAGAATCATTATCGTCTGAAGTCTAAAAAATTTTATATCGAATTCTTCATTTTAGTAAATTCAAATACTGAAATTCGTCATTCATTTAAAGTAAACATAAATAACAAATCATTAAATAAAAGTGATAAAATAAATCAATGTTTAAATGTAAAATATTCCAATCAATCTTAAGTTTAAGGTCTAGAAATGTATAGAATACATGTTACGTTTATTAAACAGGAATGAATAAAAACAGTTCACCTACCCGTTATATTTAACCACGTGCTCAAATTGTGCACCGAACAAATTCAAAAATAGAAATTCCGTAAGCCTTAAAGCATTTTTATAATTAATAACTTTTTCTTCCATGCAGATGGGGAAAAATGCCTCATACATTTTAATTAGATTTTTTTACCTTTGTTCTGTGTTTTTTTTTTATTCTTGTAAAACACTTCCGCATGAATACTTCTAATGTATTTAAAAAATTATACTTGTGCAGTTTTAACAGTTTTAAGAGACGTTTCAAGTCTTCTATGGATATGATTCATTTCTACGTGGAATTTATTTACAAAAACAAGAAATATAAAAAAAATTAAGTCAATTCCTACTTAGGTCAACATATATAGGGTGAGAACTATATACGGAGTTTAGTTTCACATATATAGGAAGAGTGTGAAAACTAATAGTAGAAATTGAAAATAAATCTAATGTTCCGAAAAAGAAATAAATTAATAAAAATTTTACCATAAGTATTATGAATAGCTAAAATATCATTGACTATCGCAAATCTATAAATTATTCGCTAAAAATAATTTAAAATAATCTTTTTTGCATATTTTCTTGGTTGTGTATAAATCAAATGTTAAGCCATTAACTGCCACCGGTGTTTTCTTCGTCTCACTCAACAGGTGCTTTAAGTGCCTCGGACATATATAAGCGATTCTTTTCTTTGAACTCCTATCATTACAACTAATCCAAAGTCTTTACAGTACAATAAAATGACCTTGACAGTATTTGGGAGGGGGACTGCTTCTTTCAGAGAAAAGTTTACTTATTTGTACCTTTTCTTCCCCCCCCCCTCAATGCACCGCATACGTGCTCCGATGTGAAAAACTGAATATTACGTCGCACTGGTCAGCTACACGTGGGCTTTTGGCGACGGTCCACGTAATTTTGAACCATGTTCAAGTGACGCGGACGACACCTGAGCTGGCACCCTGCCCCTCCTCTTCTAACTACCACACCACACCAACGGGAGGACATTTGAGCTCTCGATAGATTTAACGTGCATCGCTCCCCTACACGGCGGGTCTTCAGTGGTACTGGGACCGAACTCATGACACGCTAGCCATGATCCGATGCTTAGACCACTTGGCTACCGCGGCCACGAAAAACTGTGACAGTGGAGAGCGAATAGCGTAACTTTTAATAGTATAAGTTAAGATGTTCATTACATTTTTATTTAATATAGAAAAAAATCAATTAATCCACAATGCAACAATAAATTCAGATACGGTACAAAGTACTTTAGGCATTAAAAAATAGTATTCAATAGAACAGAAAAATTTATCACATTTTTTAAAGTACTTAGTTATTGTAATGAGCAATTTTGTTGATCTATCCTTAAGGAAAAGCCTAGTGAGCAATAGAAGCCCCTAACAATGACTGATTGACCAATCATTATTATTACAGCCATTGTACTGAATATGACACTTTAACAGTTGACTAAATGATAAGTCTCCGAAATTATGAGGTAGAGCTAGACAAAGACGACGTGTTCAAATACTGCATTAATGATCGCTTCAAGACTAGAATACCAAATTACCAATTAAATGGCTCGGATAAATATCAAGACCTATATAGGTATGCTGCAGCTAATGAATTATTTAGTATAATTAAGAGCAAGAGAGAAATCGATTAAGTCTACGATTGATGGATTTAGATTGCCTTTGAATCGATAAATAGGCGTTTTGAGACTCATCAAGGCCAATAAAGGATCGATATATAATCATAGATTATGGGAAGTTTATCCAGAAGTTAATTAATGGTTTAATTGCATAAGATTCTTGTATACACTCCAGGGGCCCTAACTCTGTTCCCGCCAACACCATTGCCTTGATTCTTCCCAAACTGGAAAAAAACTATTTAAAATTTTAAAAATATGATGAAAAATGTTATAGATAAAAATTAATTAGAGATCTATAAGAGTATTTGAAAAAAAAATATTTATAGAGTTTTCTGTTAATCCTTTTAACTAGGCTCACCAGACGTCATGTTTCGACCAGGTTGGTACTAGTTTGAAAGTAGTGTCTTAGCATCCGTGTCAGTTTATTATTTTGTACCGGTTATTTGTTTAAAATTAAAGAATGTCAAATGTGTTATCATTAAAGATATTTTATTGCCTTCTTTTACTACTATAATATATTTTACTATCCGTAGATGGCACAGAACACAGAATGCAATTATTTTTTCTGCATTTTGGAGCCATCTTCGAAAAGGAATCTCCATTTAATGACTATTCTCCCAATGGCATGCTATGTTTATCGTTAATTATATGCTCAAAAAATATTTTACGGTTTTTGATTTTATTGTTTTGCTTCTCTCGTTGCCATATACTTCGTTAACCTAAAATAAATTACTTAAAACAAGAATCTACAAATTTAATACTTAATGGGGCAAATCGTATCTTTTGGTTGATTTTAAAGATAAATGTGTGTATTTGCTTGTATTGTGGAAGAAGCGTAGCTGTGCAGAAAAAAATCCTTGTGTTTAACGTCCTATTCAGCCTATTTACACCATTTAGAAAAATGTCCATTTGTAACTTAAGTTGGAAGGAAGAACATAAGTTAACTAAAATCAAACCCACCTTCTGAACCCCCACTTTCCATTATGCCTGTGGAAAATGTAAAAACTCCACTATTACTTCTACTAAATTTTCTCACACTCTCAAAAAGAAGAAAAAGCCTCTCCAGAATGGTGGATGTAAAAAAAAACATTATAACTGATACAGGTTACTCATATTGGGACACTTTTTAAAACACGTGAAACTATGTTGTATGTTGTCAGGAAACTCCATTACAAGAAGAATACACACCATTTCGAAAAACATGAAGACTCAATTAAAACATAATTTGAAACATGTCACTGACTCTCACTATTTTTTTACGAGTTTACATATATCTCAGACACTCAGTTAGTAGTTAAGGCGAGAATGGTGTTTAATAATTTTACTGTAAATGAAAATGTATTGAAAATACTATCTATAAAAGGATGAACACAAAGAGTTGAGGATATCTAAAATATATTTACTGAATAAACAAAATAGAGAATTACTTGAAAGATATATATCCAAAGCAGACTAATCTACTGATAGCTGTAACCATTAAGGAGCGTCAACAATGATTGGCAGCATTAGTAGATTTATAGGCCTCTATAAGAAAAACAAATCATTTCCAAATTTTATATCGTGCCACTGTACTATCACAGGGAAGCGTTTCATGCTAGAATAATCCCTTTTGAATGGTTCATGAAAATATTCGTATACATAACTTTACCCTTTGAAATACAGCCTTTCCAAAATCCTACCAGAAAATATGGAAGTTTTTGATTTCATTAAGAATATTGAATTATGCTGGGTCAATAAAAGCAAAGTGTATCATCTTATTATCAAAAAAAAATTTTGCACAAGTAACGGTTGACAAAATTGACTTACGCTGATTAGTATAGATTCGGATTTTTTTCCTATACATAATTGAAGGACTGGAAAATATCAAATTAAAGTTTCAAAAAAAGGCAAATATATTCAAAGCTTAAATGATAGAACAAGGGTGTCAAACTCAAAGGCTAACTTGGGCAAAGCAAACAAGGTTTTACTTTAGGTGGGCCTAAAAAAATCAACATTCATAGAAACGTAAGTTTATTTCAAATAATGCATCATAATAAACATATACAAAAGAACAATACAATTTTAATGTTTGCGTCCTGACACTTAACATCTCTTCTCTGATACTACCTTTCCTATTACGGGAGAAATTTTGTTCGCAGTGATTACTTTCAAAATTGTGTGTATGACCCAAGGTCAGCATCATTAATATTACTTCTAACAGAAGACTTATTTCCTTTCATAAATTAAAATAACTGCTCTCATTGTTAAGTATTTTCAAACAAGGAAATAATTTCATACGTGAATTCTCGTGTGTTTTCAAACGTGGCTTGTAAACATTTTAAAAATACGAGTACAACCACTTCAATGAATTTTGCCTTTAAATTTGAGTCGCACTGAATCTCGATTACCTCCATTGGTATATGGCTATGTTCTGAGTCTACATTTATTGAGAAAATCGAAAGAAGGAAAAAAATTGTCTTCCAAGGAATCTGTAAATCTTGTTTCAAATTCAGTTCTAAGACTTGAAATTTTTTCTTCATATTTTCGATACGATGCACCATCAACTAAATGATTTGATCATGTTGCACCTCAGTAAGTGCGTTAAATCCTCACTTTCCAGTTGCTTTTCCCAAATAGCGTATGTTAGTGTGTTTCGATATATTGCACGGACGGCAAAAATGTTCATTGTGGGCCACATGCGGTTAGCGAGTTTTACACCCCTGTGATAGGGTCTATTTTGTCATTTACGTCTAAATTGGTTTTGTGGATATCGCATATACAGATGAAGTCACTAATATATTTCCCAAAGACGGTAAATATTTTATGTGATGCTGAAAGGAATTTTTCGTTATACAAATATATATATTTGTTATCTCTCAAACGTCAATTACATCAAAACTAATTTGAAATAAGATTTCATATATTTAATATTATTTTACCAATGACTATTTTTCCATCAATCTTTTTGTTTCTCCAAACAAATATAACCGAAGCAGCTGCGTATATTACAGATTTTATTTCAACAGTAACGGAAAATCTAGAACAAGAACTCTTGAATCTTCATAATTATACTGTTCTAAAATCCAATGTATGATATAAGAACTTATTGAATATATATGATAGAAACAAGCTTTCATAACTGAAAGAAGAATAAGCATTTGTTTTTGGTACCTCCTACTTTTATGAGAGAATGAGTGTTTTCAATACCAAATATTCATAAAATAAACGTGCAGATCTCGACATAAACAGGAATACCTTGATGATTGTCTACGAGCAGGAATATCAAAATATTCTTTCAATCAGGAATGATATTAACATCGCGCCATTCAGCTACACGAGGTCTTTTGGCAACAAATCTTTCAATTTTGAATCATGTTCAAGTGACTTTCCCATTCAGGAGGTATGATACTACAAATGGTACATAACATTTAAAAATAATATTTATTGAAGAGCATTTGTACCAAAAAATTTCGTACACTAAAGACTTTTAAACTTTTCTAAGCATTTTCAATTAATTTTTTACTTTATATAAGAAAGTAGTCACACAATACTTTTTATATTGTTATTATATTTTTTAAAAACTTTTCGTATTATTTATGTTATATTAATTATGTGAAAGCAAATTTACTTTAAAAAATAAATGATCCTGACGTCCCATCGATATTCTAGGAATTGATATCATACACACAAAAAATGTAATCCAATACATAGAAAAAATACAGTATATTGAACTGTGATTATTCATCTGTATAGTAATAATTACTTGAAGGAAGAACTAAAGTTATGTGATTATATAGATGGAATGTAAATAATTGTAATATAAAATCTTTTAAACCATATAAGAAATTTAAAAACAAAACCCAGACTACTTTATTTCATAAAGAAAATAATCAAACCCCAAAAAAGGTACATACAGTATTCATATCATATGAACTCCAGTAACTTCGAAAAAAGCATTTCTGATTCATTAATTAAACAAATTAAATATGGTAAATAAGATGTTAAAAGTTATTGCGATAAGTTTTAATTAAATCCTTCCCTTTCAACATGAACTCTCTAAGGGAAATAATCAAAAATAATAAAAGGTTTGCATTTATTTAAATTAGTTGGATTGAGCTTTCTATTAAATATTTTATGAGCATTCAGAATATTTTATTTTTAATGACATCATTTCAGATTTGTAAAAAGAATATACTTTGCCAATAAAATATTCAAAATAGAAAATTTTAATATCTGATGCAAAAACAAAAATGTACGAATGTGAATTAATGGCATTATAAAAGAAATAATTCTGTAAATCAATATTTTTTAGAGTAATTTGAATGTGTGCAAGCTCTGCGTATATATGTAGATGTTTTTACAGAAGGATTCAACATGACGGAAGCATATAAAAAGCACATGAAACGTTCACATAATACTTTCCTTTTTATTTTTTCTGTTTTTATTTTTTTAATTGAATATAATTTAGTGGATTAAATTTTGATCATAAATTTTGAAAATACTTTGATTATTTTTCATATAAATAAATTTTATTAATCTAGTATTTGTCAGTAAAATTCAACTTATTCTTAATATCCAAAGAGAATTATTTAAGTTAATCATCAAACTATTTTAATACTGTTAGAATTATTCGCAAAAATATTGAATATTTTAATTATAATTATTCATGCACAAATTTCAGCAATCACAATTGATAATTTAAATATATATGTAACTTAAAATATTACAACTTTTGTATTAGAATGCAGGATTTGATTTTTAATCTTATATATATATATATATGTGTGTATGTGTCGCATAATTTTAGATTTTGTAACACTTAATTTTTCTGTTCATTAATGTTACTAATAGTTAATTTAAGGAAAGCTTTAGCTTTTTCAATATCTGTGAGCTCTTTTAAAAACAATAATACAAAACACTGTTTCTTGTTTATCGTAGAGCCGTCAAAATGGAGTTTTGAATTATAAATCCTTTAATTTTGCATCTTAAAAAATCAAATATCGCATTAAAATATAATAATGATAAATAACAATGATTATAAAACCATTCTTATCGTGCGCATTAACACTGACGTAAAACATAATATAACAATCTATACAATTACATTCAGTTTTCTACGTCTATAAAAACGTAAAACATATATTTTTAAAAGCCTTTATTTTAATTTTTTTTTTTTCGAAAAAATACATTTTTGTAATAATAAGGGAAACAACTTTTATGCCTAAACCATGGACAGTTGAAAATAAACTGTTTTTATTATGCTATTAACAAATTAACCACTTTTTCAATAAAAAAAATTTTATTTTTTATTTTAAGAAAATATAATTTATTAGTCTACTTATGTAAAAGTAGCTACAATGTAAAAAGAATACATACGTAAACTTTATAAATCAACTTATTGCTAGTAAAAAAATTTTTGCGTCGGCATAATTAATATAATACACATAATACGAAAAGTTATTTTAAAAATGTAATTACAATATAAAAATTATTAGAGCTCTATTTTAAAAAATATGCCAACATAAAACTTAATTAATATTTCTTACTGAAATATTTCTTATATTCATATAATTATAATTTTAAAAATTATGACTATATTTTACACATTTTTACTTTTTTGAAACCTCATTCCATTATAAATAATATGTGAAAGATTCGAATTATTTGATTTTAATTTCAGATAATTATATCTATTTGAAAATTGTTTATATTTTCAGACCTCAAAACAAAGTTGACACCCCTGAAAACCCTTTTACATTTCACACAGTTTGGATGGTCAGGGTTACGAACTCAATGCCACCTTTTTCGATTCGTGTGTGTGTGGATGGAGTCCCAATAATACTGAAAACAGCCACGTAGAAGGGCTGATGCATGTTAATCTGTTGTGTCTTTAAATCATTACATTGGCGTGTTGTAATTTTGAGAGAAAAATGAAATGTATACAGTTTGATCAGTTAAAATTAATTTGCTCGATCAGTTAAAATTAATTTGCTCGTTTGTATATTTCAATCAGAAATATTTATCTCTGTGTGAAAACTATTCTCTATATAAAATAAATATAGAAAAAAATTAGCAGTTATAGAGACTGCCGATAGAAGTGAAAACTTGGAACTTTTAGTAATAAAACATGAAATTTCATAATGTTTTAATCAATCAATTTGGTTTTCACATCTATTGATTCTCCGTGCAACATCTAAATGCATGTTTAAGTGGTTTTTTATCATTCAAATATATTACGGGCTGTACAAGATTTTGACAAAATATAAATACAATTCAATTGAAATAACAATTAATATACAATCATATTATTTATGGATAGTATTTGTATTTATTTGTACTTGATTTTTAACATTATTTTAATTGTTTGCATCATTGTCATCCTTAATTTCAACAATACTTAGACTTTTTGTACTTTCAATTATTTCATTTTGTTCTAAAAAAGATACAATAGGCTTATGGTAACTAAAGTAAGAAAGGAAAATGTTTGATTCAAATTTATCTAAGTATCGTGTAAAGACCGCATCGATCGTCGTTTTATATTTTGTAGTACTGAATCTTTGATCATTGGACATATTTAAATTAAGTGTTTCATTTATAAATTCTATTAGTGGTAGATTTTTATCATCTGCAAAGTTAATATTGAAGTCTCCACTTAAAATTATAGGTACATTATCATATTTTTCGCCAAATCTTTTATCGAGTAGTTCAGAACCTTCTTTTGTATAAATCATCAAATTTTCGAAAAAAAAGTGTTGTATCTGCCTCAAAGATTTTCCAGACGAAATATAAACGGCAACCATTAATATGTATCGCCCATTCTCGGAATCGCAACGAACAATGCACAGTATATACACATTGAACTTTTCACTAAATCCATTCAATTTCACTTATAAAATATACACAGCACTATACGTCAGCTGTATGGCTACAGATATACTAATATAAGCATGTCGGTGACGCGAACGCACGAAATTTCACCCATCCAAAAAGTATCTGAAGCGAACAGCACACTGCGCATGCGCGTCAGAGCATGTCGGTAACGCGAACCTATAAGATTTTCCCCTATCAAAAAGAGCCCAACGCCGCTAAAGAAGTTTTCACTTCAAAAATTACTCGTCCATGTTCGTAACGTGCTTCTGAAATAATTACTAATAATTATCATTAGTAAGGTATCTCCAACTGTCAACAAAGCGTGTATTAAAAGTTACAACACATTTTTCATAATATAATGCAGGTGTGGGCAGACTTTTTCAGGGTACGGACTACTTCTAATTTTTTCAAGGTGTTGCGGTCCACCCAGTATCAGTGGCACACACAAAGGGGGGAGGAGGACCCACGGGTCCGGACCCTCTTCCATAGCCCATGATTTATTTTTCGGTCGATTATTATCCCATGTATATATAACAAAACATTTAATTAAATATTTGTCCTTAATAATTATTTTATTAATTAATGCTAATTATTTATTCAATAATTTATTTCTTGTAGTTCTTTGTTCCCGACAATCTACAAAATGAAAAAAAAATGTTTGACAGCGCTTTTTGGGGTAGGATATGAGAATGGTACACATTTGACCCTGGACCACCGCGACCCGTGCACCCTTTGAAAAATTGAAGAGTCACCCCACTGCCCAGGGTCGTAGGTGTGGTGAGTTAAGGACAAAGTAAATAATATTTATTATAACTTAATAATAAATACGGAATATATGTATTTACCTACGTAAATAAAAGGAAAAACTCACTTTTTTGAAACCACGTTTAAAGCAAAACACAAAATACAAACATGATAATAATAGACACAAATATAGTAATATCTAATGATGCATTTATCATCAAACACAATTCAAGATACATTAAAAAATAAAACATTTCTATCTAAAGTTAGTTCTTGTAGTTATAGTCCCTAGAAGACTTAGTCTGCGTACTGTCAGGCATTCTTGAATATTTCCGTATACAATTACTAAAGGCTAATCTTCAGGCGGTCACTTCAAATTGTCTTGGTGATCCACTGGTCAATCACGATCGACTTAATGCCCACCCCGGATGTAATGCATCATTAGATAAGTTATTTACGTCTGTAATTTATTACAAGCTTTAAGGATAAATCTCATATCATTAAGTGCGTTTAAAATACTCGAATTCATTATGCTTGGTACGTAGTTATATTTCTTTAATTGGCTTATAAGAGAAGCTTACATTGTAAAATTTAGCAATGTAATCAAAATAAACATGGTAACCGGTGTTGGAAACACTACTTAAATGATAGTTATAAAATGGTTTTGAAAACGAATAAACATGTTAACAGATTTTAATGATTTCTATTAATGTAACTTTTATTTGTTTCATTTATTTGTTTTTTAATTGTAATATTGTTTTCTACGTTAATAAAAAATATTCTGGCAATATTTGCATAAATTGGCTACATAGAAATATTTATTTGCTGTATAATTATATTCTTATGGATAATCTTTTTAAAATTAAAAAGTTATAACTTAACGTTCTATGTCACCTTAAAATATCTAAAATTCCCTATGATGAATTTTGGATGTATATTAAAAAGTATAATAATAATAAAAAATAAAAATTAAATTAAAAATAAAAGTATATTGATTAAGTATATTAAAAAGAAGTAACTCTTGCAATAATCTTTCGAGTTTTATTCTCTTTTAATATTGCTTTCTTTAAGCATTCACACATTACTAGCTTCGAAAGCAAATAAATACTCCACTAAAAGAAATACATTAAAACTGAATTTCTTCTGATGTTTATTTATGATTTTTATTTTAACAGATTAAAAATAAGGTTGAAAAAAGAAATATTTTTCCATTTTTCAATAACGGTTATTTATCAAACTCGGCCAGTCCTGCTATTTATATCTCTGGAATATGAAAATGCAAAATAGCTTTCTATTTTGCAATTTAATATTGAGATTCTGTCATATGTATATACTTATTTACATTTATAATTATTTAGTAAAATGTAACTATATATATATATATATATATATAATAAAAATTTTCTTTGTTGACCTAAGTAGGAATTGACTTAAAAAATTTTTTTTCTCCTGTTTATAACATAAGATCAATATTTAAAAATTATTTTTATAAAATTTATGTTCATTTACTACATAAATTATTTCTTTCGAAACACAGTTAAGCAAAAGAATAAATGAAAACATTAAATAAGAAAAAAATAGCACTCGTTTAAAAGTTACTAACTTTGTTTAGATAGTACAGAAATTTACTACACTACATTCCCAATAAATAAATAGTTCATATTTCTTACAATTTAATTAATAACGTTTAATACAAGGAAATTCTTAAAACAGTTCTTTTCAAAATTTCAATGTCTGCGACCCAATATTCAATCATAATTTTCATCGCCCCCCTCCATAAAATAACAATATATTTAATTAAAAAACTATACTTTGACGCTACAGCTACAATATGATTTTAAGTTCTTGGCACTGACGTCTCACTGAGCCAAAACGTTGATTACATTGTTAATTATATGTACGTCTTTCCGAAATATGATATTTTAAGTCCATAAAATTGTTCCGAAGGCTTGGAATGCAATAAAAGGACCTTGATAGTGTTTAAAAAGGATTTACTTATTTTACAGGATATGCTCCTATTTATTCCCCCCTCCCAATACATCACATACGCGTGCCTACGGGGAAAATCGTAGCATTGGGGAGCGAATCGCGTAACTTTTAATAGGTAGTTAAGGTATTAATTATAAATCGTACAAATTATCAAAAAAGTGTTAATTTTTGTATATAATTTTATATATGACAAGAGCCCCAGGGATCATTGGAAATTATTTATGTTGTTCTTAACTTAGTATTGTTTAAATTCATTTTAAAATATACATTGTGCGGTACTAATACATTTATAGGTGTATTATATCAATGCCAATGTGTATACTATTTTTTATTATGACAGAATGTATTTTGTTTTCGACTTTTCAATATGCTCGTGCCCCTCTCGCAGAGTTATCACGCCAGCCTAGGAGGGCACGTCCCACAGTTTGAGAAACGCTGTCTTAAAATATTCGATATATTACAATTTTTCATCCTTTCTTTTTATGCTGAAAACTTTCCAAATGGAACAGTTTTGGTAATAAAATAAGGCAAAAAAGATTTGACATAAATTATAAGTATTTAAGTGTTTTCTATATATTTGTTAGTGTATGTAAATATGTTTTCACGTCTCGAAGGTAATTCGTTACACTAATATTCAAAATATCACCAAAAGTATTCAAATATATCAAAATAAATTCAGCGAAAAAATATCTTCAACAGTGTATGAGATAATCAAGGTTAGACATTAAAGAATTAATTTTTTTTTATATTTAAGAATAATATAAGATTAATGTAGGACTACGTGATAAAGGAAAATTTAACACTATAAATAAAAGAAAACCTTAAATTTCAGAATACTCACCAAGTAATGCATGAGATGTGAAATGCTCAATACTCCACATTGCAATGTCGGTTTCCCTTAAAATTACTAAATAATTGGTAGTGTGGGATCACGCAGCTTTTTGTCAAAAGGCACATTCCAAATATATTAAATAAAATAACACCTTTCACTGGAATGGTTTAAAGTCAGTTCTTTCAAGCTGTTGCTGACAGACTCTGGCACTCCATCTTTCAAAGGTCAACGACGATCATCTTCCTTGGTCTTTAAGGTGCAACTACCCCGCAACCTCTATCGAGTGTCTTCAAAGAAGAAAAAGCGATACGGAAGGTAATGGAAAGAGATCGAGAAGGTCCCCGTCAACTTGCGAGCCAAGCCTTAAAAACCCCTGGGTGGACCTCTTCCATGCCCCCAATTATCTTTGATTCGCGAGTGTAGTGTATCGGCACACGGCCCTCCTCACTTGATCCCAACTCTATTAGTGCTTGGAGACAATAGACTGGCGAGTCTTAAACCAACTCCTAAGTCGGACCTAGTAAACCATCGAGGGCTATAAATCACCCTGCCCATCGACACTTGGGGTATGTCTTTATCACTACATGCCGATATTCCTTTTCATTCAAATAGTTCACAGTCCACATGTGCAAGTGTGACCAAACAAAGGATACTGTTCATAGGAGCGTTCTTTCTACAGATCACAGAGACTAAAATCGTCTGAGGGTCCGAGAAAGGAAAGGTGTGCTGACATCAAAGCCATTTTCAAAATCGGCTCACATATGTTATCCCTCAGGCATGAGAGAATACACGGTCTCTTTTGTAAAATACCATGATTAATTTTTAATTTCCCCCAAGGATTAATGATAGAAGCTGATAGGACCCTTCACGGTTATTGTGTTTGTTTCTTCACTTCCTTCTTGTGATATCGCTTTTCAATATCAATCATGGTATTTGTATGTATTAAATTTATTTTAAAGTATAATTCAATTTCATAACATCTCACTTTATGTTACACACAAAAGTAAATGGTGTACTTTAAATTTACCTTATCATTAAAGAATGATGGGGTAATATGGATAAAAAAATTGAAATAATTACTTAAAAATTCCATTGCACGGAAATAATCTCTTTCTATCTAGATAATTAGCTTGTTATCTAAACAACTTAATTTATTTCACAATATTTGTTACCTTAAAATTTTAAAAGAACAAAAATTCTCACTTCTAATACTTTATTTTTCAAATCTTTACACAAACATTTTTTATTTACTTTTTACTCCCTGTTAACATACGTTGTTCTCTTCTTGTTTAATGTTATAATTAAGAAATTCGAAATTTAAATAGGGGCAAATACTATTTCACTTTAATTTAATAATACTAGCTGAACAACTTTTATAATGAAAATAAATAAAATAAACAGTTCAAGGGAGGGAAGAATACCTTAGCAGTGTAAAGCAACTTCCAAGTAAAACAACTTCACTAATAGAAAACTTTCACAATGATTAAACATAAAAGGAATGTAAATGGAGTAACAAAATCTAATTTGGATTAAATAGGTAAAACAATGAGTAAAATAATTTCTAATTAAATAGAATTTTCTTATTTTAAATTTGTTTATTTTTTTCATTGTTTGCTTTTACATATTTTCAACAAAAATTTTGAAGAAAAAAAGAAAATATGAAGAAAAAAAAGAAAAAGAAAAGAAATTAATTTATGTTAAACATTTTAAATAAGCATAACATAAAAATATTTAGTTTTTATTTCTCGAATAAAACAGGATGTTTTCCTTTGATTAAGAATATTTATTTGTCCAAAACTCTCATGTGAATATGAACTTATTGAGTGAGTGCCTAATGAATCATATTATAATAAAAATACTTTACAGCAAACCTTTATCTGTACTTAACATCTTGGATTAAAACATCTTACTACATCTTGGATTAAAAATCATGAGACATTTGAGTTTTTTGACATTACTTCAAATTTCTATACCAGGTGTCGGCAACTAATGGCACGCGTGCTACATGAGGCACGCAGTTAAATTCTTAATGGCACTCTGGACTTCACTACAAGTTTATCAATTTTGAGTGGATGGAAGCTAATAAATTCGTGTATGGATCTTATTTGACAAGCTTCTTTAGAATTAAAGACATTTACGAAATTAAGAAAAAATCTGAAAGATAACTCTGAAGATAAATTTGCAGATATTTTTGCAAATTATTGAATGTCATTGCTGGAGACATTCAATTGTTTGAAGAGAGAAAACGGCACGTACTCTACATTCCACTTTTGGTTCTACATATCGAAAGGAAAAAATATTTCGTGTTTAACAACTGAATGTTTGGAATCGTATCAAATTGAAAGCCACAAATCACACCCCTAATATTGTGATGTGAAATATAGCGGTGCAGGGACAAGGTTCGAGTTAAAATATTTATTTTTTATTTAACTGTAATGAAGGAGAAAACTTATATTTTATATTATTTATTTATTGTTTATTAAATATGTTTAAAAAATAAATAATATATGCGTAATTTTAATTCTTTTTATATTTGTTGAAGAAATAGTTTCTTCTATGCTGTTTATTTTTATGTTAAGAAATATCTTTAAATAAAACAAAATTAATATATAATAAAACTGTAAACCTATATTATGGTTCTCTATTATCTGACTTCCAAGATTATCACTATAATTGAATTATTTCAAAGATGTATGGTACTGTGTGGCACGCTGAATCATATTGGTAGATTGGTTTGGCACGGTCACAGCTAAAAGGTTGCCAACCCCTGTTCTAGACAAATACTTTGAGAATTTTTTTTTGTAATTTTAGGTTTGTAGGTATTCTTGTATTCATAGAACCAAATGATTCTTAATCACCCTACACACAAAAAAAGGAAACGACCTGAAACTTTCATAAAACAATGTGTGTTTTACTTTTTTTCTAAAAGACCAATAAAATTATACCTTTCTTAAAGAAATTTTGAATATTATCGGATGCTTACCGCATATAGCATTGATATATATAGCTCTTTTTAAAATTTTATGAAATTTACAGAAATACTGAAACCGTTCAAGAAACCCTTTACACTGAAAATTTAAATTAAAACATTCAATACTTATAAGAAATATAAGACTTTATTGAAAAGTCAGTAAGAAATTGGTGATATAGGGAGTTGTCATAATAGAAAAATTTGGTATTCCATTCTGAAAATATTTGGATGATTAGAGTTCTATACAAATAATTACGATGTTAGATTAAAATGCAAGGTGATTAAAATGAATTAGATGAAAATTACTTGTACTCTTAATAAGTAGGTAACGTAAAACACGTTATTTAAATACTTGCATAAATTTGTACTTGTTTATTTTCAGAACATAGGGTTCAGTAAATTGCAAAAAATTTTCTTCATGTACAATCCTTTATCATCTAGAAATTTTCAGAATAACAGAAAAAGAGATAACTATAATGCATATAACTTTTTGAATTTTTACTACATTTAACTAAATATTCCGTATAAATTCATATGTATATTACTGACTACAAATTTATAAAAAAAGTTACATATTTTATGCATATTTGCGTAATAAAACACACTATTTCCTTGATATGAAAACTACTATCTCTTATTAAATATTTCCCATTTTCAATATGTTTTTTTCACTTACTTAGTCACTATCTCTACAGGTTTGAGAAATTTGATTGCAAATTCTGAATATATTTTTTTTAAAAACTCAAAAACTTGGAATTTTTTAATAAATTGTTTTAATTTGCATCCTTATAGGTTCTTTTACGAAAATGAGTGAAAATTCAATTAATGTTTTGTGAAAGGGAAAAATTATTTCCTCTTAGCATAATATTAAAGCGGTCAAAAAAATTTTTTCGAACCCTCTAGTGGCCTTCTAAATGCTCGAGACGTTAAGACTTAGCTGAAAAGTGGGAATTTAAGCTTGTTTTCTACATTCGCAATGTTTAAAAACATACACCTCGCAATATTTTAAATGTTAATGAAGTACACGTTTAAAAGCATATTTACGATGGTTTTCGTTAATAGTTACCTGAAAACAATCCAGGAATTCATTCAGTCATTGGATGAAATATTTCCGGTACAATACAGAAACAGCGACCCTGGAATATCTCATTAGCGTTACATAGTTTCAATTACTCGTTTAATTAAAGCGCCTGTTAGTAATAGTTCAGAAGATCATAATATAATGTCCTACGGAATGTGTCTGCAGGCGTCTAAACTGAATTCTATGTCAAAGAAGTGTGAACATAATGAAGTTTAGAATGTGTCATGAGATAAATTTAACCATTGTTAACCTTTGAAGATCATAGGAATGTGTTACTATTTTAACACCAGTCATTGCAGGCGTTCTTTTAAGAATTTAAATTATCATTCTAGTCTGTTTTTTCGTTTCTATTGAATACTGAAGTTTGTTACTCTTAATTTTTATAAGAAATTATTAATTTGCATTTCTTATTATTTTCTTTTATCATATATATAAATTATTTATACTAGTTTTACTAAAAACATATTTTCCAAAGCCAGCTTCGAAAAACGTCTACTTATTGATATCTTTAAGTTTTTTTTTAAAAAAATCATGCAAAGCACAAAAAATTAAGTAAAGCATAAATGAAAACCCTATAACTAATACTTTTGTTACACGTTACAGACTCACTTAAAAATTGGATGAAATAGTTAGAATGATCAACTTAGATGTTCAATCTATTAAATGAATAAGTGGATTCGATGAAATACTATTTGGATGAATAACAACATGCTGTTCTTCAAATGTAATATGTACTTTCCAAGAACAGCTTTTAAGTATTCCTAGTTAAATACCTTCTAAATATATTTTATACATAAATTTTTAAAGCTTGGTATATATAATTTTTCTACTAAATCAACAAAAATATTTAACACAGAAAATAGACTTGAGAATATTGATTAATCTGATATAAATATGTATAATAAATAAAAACTTGAGAATTTTTAACATACATTCATTTCCTTTTTGTTTTATTAAAATGCGATGAATATTACACGATTTTTAATAGTTTCTGAAAAAAACAATCGTATGAATGAAACTATGAAATCATAATTAAATACATTATTATCATTCATTATTATTTGCTCCTATTATTGTTATTTCTTGTGCAAGAGTAAATAAAAGAAACGTTAAATTACATAGAAATATCGTTATTTCTAGAATTATTACATTAGTATTGAATATATATATCACATTTTTAAACTTTTGTACCGCGTAATAAATGTCTTTCTTTCAGAGAAGGAATTATCCCAAACTCTTGACGCAATTGTAGATTACCTATACGATTGTATATTTTCAGATGACATACATTGTACCATCAAAAAGTAAAGTTCCAATGCAATTTTTGAAAGTGCAATGAATATCTAATAAAAAAAATTATTATACTATCAATGCTATAGAAAAACTTTACATGAAAATAAAAATAATTAACTCGATTAAATAATAATTTGGTAATTGAACTAAACGCTTGACCTCGTACCTTAAGAATTCTACTTTCTGTTATTTGACTTACAGGATTTTGATTTTTTATTTATACACCATGCCTTTTAAATAAATAAAATAAACAGGGTTATATATATATATACAAACTTAATTTTATGACTATAGCCATAATATTTATGCATTTATAACATTGATAATTAAAGACGCAATAAATTAAATACAATATGTGTGTGAAGTTATTATTAAAGTAAACAATACATTTACCACAAAATAAATCAGTTACAGCTTATCCATTTAAAGAATAATTTTCAACAGAATTCGAAGAGTTATTTTCTTTTCAGAAAAGACTGCGAATCTATTCGAACAAAACTGAAATATCAATTGACCGTTCAGTATTTCTTATTCTTGCAGCATGCGTGAAGGCACATTGCTTATTTTAAAGAATTATCTTACTTGAATATTCACAAAAATATCGCTTGACTTTCGTCTATTTTTCTTTCTTTCTTTAAATTCAAAAGAATTGCATTTAGAGTTCTTGGAATCTCGTGTACAAAAAAAATGCTCTTCTTTTTCAGTAAATGCCTTTTAGTAGTAGCTTGCTTCACTTGATGGCAGACGTGTTCCCCATTCAGCACACAATGTTAACACAAGATATTTTTATAATGCCTGACGCGCGTGTCACTTTTTGGTTTACTCACATTATCCGTGAGAAGACATTTTTTTAATGATATTTTGACCCATTGACTGGATTAGAGCTGGTATTAATGTTCTTTAAAACCACAATCTCTGGCATACCATCTTTTGTATGGATATCTAGTATTTCTTCTTAAGTATGTCCTGGAGCATTGCTTAAAAAGGAGATTTTTGTGGCATATTTTTGCTTCAAAAACTCCTTAACTTCACGCAAAAAGCATTTATGGAACCATTTATGAAAAAAATTTTGTATTACGAACAGAAAAACTGTTCTTTTTGCCATTTTTGAATGCTTTTAGTCTCCTCCCCCCTCCCTTCACGCACATAACAAGCAACTTTAACATAAAATTACCAGATGCATTTCAACAAATCATGACAGTAAGGTATACCTTTTCAGTCTATGCCTATGACCTTTATCAGTTTTTTCCCAGATGCACATTTTTATTCAGGCGTCACTTACATTTTGACTGATGCTGTAACTGATTTATAGTTTCATCTGTTTTAAAAGTTTGGTCAGGTGATAGGAATAACTCAATTTTGCTTCCCAATTTTGTTTTTAAAGCATAGATGCCGCATTCAACCCCAAATAACTTTTATCCACTCACTTAAAGTCCGAGGGGTGATAAAAAAGGGTTACAAATCGAATTAAGAAATATTTATTAACAGTAAACAAAAACACAGAAAAAGGAATTAAGAGGCATACGTGCCCATAATTTTTCGACATAACCACCAAATAAATCTGTTTAGGCATTTATCAGAAAACAGAACCAACTTGCTTAACTCGTCTTGTTAGACATCAGCTACCAACCCTTTGAGCCAAGTCTCGGCGGATATTTTCACAGCATTGTCTGAAGAGAACCCCGTTTGCCGGATAAGTGCTCCTTCAATCTTGGAAACAGGAAATAATCACTGTGTGACAAATCTGAGGGATGACTGTCGTTGACGAACTTGCCCGGACGCTCCTTGCCATATTGCGGTTTTCGACATCCTGTCAACCTGATTGAAAAGAGTGACACCATTTCGCTACATGTTGTCTGCTCATTGCTTCTTCACCATAAACTTCTCCGATTTGACTGTGAGTGTCACATGCGGACACATTCTTTGCCCATAAAAATCGAATCACAGATTGCATTTTCAAACGAAACGAATTTTCTAAGCGTCTTACCATTTCAAACGTTCTGAACCGTCTGGGAACTTACACTACTTACACGTACACCAGCTGTATAACAAGTAGCTCCATTTGTCTTCTCTCTGGGGAAACTCAATTTCTCCACGATATGTGTTTCTCAAATGCTGCGGCGATCCTGTCAACTTTCTTTGGTCTTAAAAATATCTTCTTTGACTATCCGGTTATAAAAATATTTTGCCTTCTTTTTCCCAATTGTTGCCAGAAATTGGACTCTTCCTCGAGTCTTGATCTCTGTTGTCAAACAGGAATCTAAAAACTCTTCAGACTTTGCAGTTATTTTTTTCTTTAGAAATACATTTCATGAAATTTTAATTTTTCATGGCTGTATGAAACAAGTTATAAATTGTTGATCCGCCTGTATAATAAGCCTTAGATATGAACGTTGGAGATTCTGAAATACTGATATCGCACTTGTCAGAGAATAAGTCTTGCCTTTTTGTGTCTTTACTTAGTGCTGACATCATTTTGCCCTGTTTATTGAATAACATTAATTTACAAAGCTCATTTCAGAGTTAACACAAAAACTAACAGCAAACACAAAAAAGACCTATTTATATCAGTGTTGTGGTACTAAGCGTCAAAAAGAAACAGACTAGGTTGATACAAAGCGAAAAAATGGAATTTATATTTTGACAAGAAAACAAGCTCACATTACCAGAAAGTAAACAGCGTCGGATCACTGAAAGTATCGAAATAGCGTGTTGGATTAAAATATCTTTTCATAACAAAAAAAAAAAAAAATCCCGTGATACACATATTTGTTAATACCTTGCGTCTTTTCCCGAGTTGTATGAGTTCAGATAGGTGAAACGTACCATCCTGGCTCATCCCGAGTGTAGCTCAGGCACTGGGAAAATTTACACTGTGTAATCCGTCTCCCTCGAATTATTTCAATATTTGCTTTTTGTGGTTTCGAATAATTGAAAAGTACCACTCGGTGGAATTTCCCGCAAAAAGACGACGTCTTTTCCTAAACATCCCACACCCTTCACGCTTGTCTGAAAGACACTGTGTTGACTTCATTCCCTCAACAGAGTAAAAACTAATCCAACACGACAGAGCATTATTTGCTGCTCAAAGAGAGACAGTGAAGGGAAGAAGATTAGAAGAGAAACAAAATTCTACAGTTCAGATTGCGATGATGGGTCATGTACAGTACCATTTTTTCGAATTTATCACACACGATCAAATTTTGATTAATTATTTCATAGTCATTTATGTAAATACAAAAGATGTAAATAAAATTTGTAATTCGAGATAAAAAAGCTAGGTATTCTAAGCTTTCTACTTATGGTTTGAATTGACTCCAAAGTCTAATGATTTCTGCCATACAGAAAACCAACTTTACTGGTAAACTACTTATTTATTTAAATGGATTTTATCTTTACATTTATTTTTAGGAAATTCTGTACGCGAATGGTGCTGTTATGTTAAAAAAGATATGAATGTTTGGAAATATGCATAAAAAAATGATATTTTCTTATCCCTAATCAAAAATATAATGAGCCTCGAAAGGATTAAAAGCTAATATGGTAATTGCAACTTAATTAGTGCTAATGTGATTAAATAATAAATAAAAATGCTTTAGACTAGTTAAAGTCGGAAACCATGTTACCAATGTGTATAAGCCTAAGGTTAGAATCCAGTTTTTACATTTAAGAATCCAGCGTATGGAATAATGAATATTGCTAGGCTTCTAATTCCAAGACATTACATTTAATTTCACCTCGAAATATTCATGAGGGGTAGTTTAAGATATTCGGAGAACTAAGTACCAGCTTGTCACTTGATGAAATTCTTGGCCAATAGTATTTGCCTTGTTCCAGAGAAATTTAATTTAAGCCAAACCAAACGTAAACTACTAACACTTAAATATTGATTATTATTAAAAACCTCTCTTGATATATTGCCTTTTGAAAAAAATTTGTTCATCCTCTGCAGATTGTATGTATAAATAACACACGACGTTAATTTTTTAAAGATCTTTCCTTTTCAATGAAACATATAGTAGAGATACAGTAGAGCATCGCTCATCCGAATCAATTGGAACCGGACACTTTTCGGATACGCGATTGTTCGGATAACCGAAAACTGAAAGCGCTCCATGCAGAATATGATACTGGACACTATACAAATATTGAAAATCATCACATACGGGAAACGTGCTTGAAGAAAAGGCCAAATAGGTGCAAAACGTCGCAATTTTACCTTGATTGTGGAAAATAATCACTTATTTTTCGTTGTACCATTGTACACCTTCGTTTTTCCACTGCAAGAACTCTGATTCTCTTCAGCAGCAGTAGTTGAGTAGGACAGCACTCTGATTGTTGTTCGTACTACTCTATAGGTGTCTCTAACGCAGAAACGCGTTAACATTTGATAGACCTTTGCTACTTTTATTGTTGTTATCCACGTCTTCATCCGTTTCATCGTCGACAGTGCCGGGTTCTTCTTGCGCGGAAATCACTATGTTCTCATTATTTAGCATTTGAAATCCACAGTCTTCTGCATCGCATGTTATCGAGGTTTCTACATCAACAAAACTGAACAAAATAGCACGTATACACCCCCTCACTTGGAAACAAACTGACCTAATATTCCGCACAGATGTTTACCAAATCACACAACTGAAATTCCCCAAAATCGCTCACCTTGGGTTTTCCCGTCATTTTTGGCCTCACAGGAAACAAATGTTGAACATTGCTCTGTTCGAAATTGTATCCGGACTTTGGTTCGGATATTTGAGGCTCCGGATATTAAACGTTCGGATAAACGATGTTCTACTGCATAGCCATTAAAATTCCAATAGGTAATAAAACCATTTCAAGAAAATGACTCCGATAAAGAGAAAAGGGAAAAAAGATAATTTGTTTTCATAAAAATATCAATAGGAAAAAAGAAACAAAAACAGCACTAATGTTCGTAAACTAACCCATAGCTCAAAACAAACATTTGTTCTAGGGAAGAATCACATATATTTAGCGATTTACAATGACAAATTTTTTCAGCTGCTATAACTCTGTATCGAATGTCGATAATCAAATAATAACTGTAGAAAAAAACCTAATTACATTATTCTCTAATTATCCACTAAAAATTAAATGTATTCAGTTTCCATTAGAAATTGATAAATTTAAGTAAAAATTTATAATGAAAGTCAACTTTAATATTTTAGGTATTAATATAAAAACAAATATCACAATGCTAAAAATTTCATTAGAATAAAAATAGTCCTTACAGTATCATAATAAATGTAAATAAATAACATTTATTTATAACATTGAGTTTAACTACATTTTTATGACATATTAATAATTTGTTGTATAATAAGAAAGATGTATCTAAAATATATATAAATTTTATATCTAAGAAAATAAAAATCCAAAATTCGTTGTCAAATATAAAATGAATATTTATTAAAGAAAAATTATCTCCCGTTTTTTTTTATCTCTGCGAAAAATCTCATCTAGTTTCCTCATAAAAAAAAGTTAATATCACCATATTTTTCCAGAAACATATTTTCAAGACAGCTAGTAACATTTGACTTTCCAGAAAGAATTTAACTCAAAAGATAAAAAAAAATCATGTTCCATAAAAAATGTCGATAAGGGAAATTTGTTCCGATAAGCTGATCTCGTACAAATATGCAGTAAACTACTGATAATGGTTCACATAATTTTCCATCAAGATTGAAGATATGAATGTCACATAAATTGATTTACAAACTACTGTAGAAGTTTCTCTCAATGCAGCTCCCTTAATAAAATTCAAACCTTCCATAAAAATATTTTTAAAATTATTTTTTGCTCAATTCTTTTTTTAAAATATTAATTTATTATGTAATACAGTTCAATATTTATAAAATATCGAAATTTACGCCTATAATAAGCTCCCATCACTTTTATTTATTTCTACTTTATACGGTTTATCTAGCCTTAATAAACTGAAATATACCTCCGAATTCATTAAACTCAATGATTCGAATTCATGTTGCTCTAATGCTACTAATGGCTATGTGCCTTGTAATTTCAAGCCAGAACCAAATAACGTGTATTATTTGGTTCTGTCGACGTATGTCGTTTTCGTTTGGTTCTGTCGTACTCGTCTAATGTACAGGGTGGCCATAATTAAACTGCAAGTGTTCAAGGGGTGCTGGAAGGAAAACTACGAGGAATATTCCAGTGAAATTTGGTATCTATACGTTTCAGAACATGCGCAAGTCAAATATGCAAAGAAAAAAAATCATAATTTCCAGCCCGATAGAGGGCGCTGTGACATGTTTCAATGCTTATAGACAGCATATATGCAAATTCTAAGCCCATCAAACAGTATAAAAACAAGATCACATTGAGTAATGGTCAATCACACACCAGGACAGCGAATAGAGTGCTTACTCACCGATCCCTGACAACCAATGGCAGACGAACTACTCGTCTGCTTAGCATGACCTTAGAACTTTGATTTTTCCAATACCGCTGAAACCAGCCAACTTTGCCACTCCCACTTTCTCCATCCATGCCAACCAATCAGGGCGCTCAGTCTCAATGAAAGCCTCTCAACATCAAGAGCCCAATACAATTCAGTATGGGACGGAGGAACGCTCCGCGTTTCAGTTTCCCAACGATGACCAGCGACCAGTAATGGTCAATCATGACTCTGAATAAGAAGGAACGTGCATTGTTAGTGACGGTGTATCATGCTGTCTTACTTTTTCAGCATGTGGTTGCATCTGTTAGTTTGCATATTGAGCACACCATGTGATAATTTCATTGAATTTATAATGGTTTAAGTGTTTTCTAAAGCGTCTTTATGGATTGTTTAATTAGTGATCTTAATTTACATTAATTTGTGGTTTACTGATACTGTAAAAATTCACTTACTAAAGCGAATTGTATGGCATTTTGATTAACTGTAAGTAATGTTTTATATTGTTTATATGCCTCTTAGAATGGCATTATGCTCTGTCTCTCGGTTTTGGAAGTTGTTTATATCACGGATGAGCGGTGAAATACGGTACAGCGCCATCAATTGGGTGAAAATGGCTACTTTTTTATTTGCATATTTGATTTGCGCATGTTCTGAAACATGTAGATTCCAAATTTCTCTGAAATATTTCCAGTGGTTTTCGCTCCAGCACCCCTTGGACACTTGCAGTTTAATTATGGCCACCCTGTATATTAGACGAGAATATTAAGGCAATAAAAATATACTTGAATGTGATTGAATTTATTTTTTTCTTTGGTGAGTGAATTTCACTAATACTTTCAAAGAAAAAATAAACTATGTCAATGAGGCAGAGTCTAAAATTTAGATCAGCTGTTTAACATTCATCAGATGTTTCAAACATTTTTCACAGGGTGAAACGAATAGCACTTTCTAAAATTAAGAACTTTAAATTCTAATCCAAACGTTTTTCAATGACCTACGAATGAGCATTATAAAGTGGATTCTATTTAAGACATTTGTATTCCAAAACAGAATTTAAAAAGAAAAAAGTTTTTGTTTTAAAAAGAAAAATTAATGAGACTTGCAAATCATGAAACCAAGACTCCCAGAAGAAATAGCTAATAACTTCTTCATGTAGGAAACAAAAGTTTTAAATTTTGAAACAAAATGTTATTTTGAGATGTTTTTTAAACTCTTTCTTATCTATATAATGAACATTCCAAATAAATACAATTATATATTTCCTTCTCGAGAAATAGACAGTAAATAATTGTAATGCATTCATTAGCAAGTTGTACATCATGCGCTACAATTATAAAGTATCTGTTGTTGTTGCTTATGCCAGCTGATCGACAGTAACATCAGATCAAGGTCCACAAAATTCATCGCGGCTAAGGGCTAGAATTTTACGCCTGTCGTTAGCCTAAGCATTGAGCCCCATGAAGGTGACAGTACGGTTTTGCTCGGTACAACACGATAGATGTGGTGACACCATTCGGACCCACTAGTTTAACGAGCACGTACTCCGCGTGTACTCGGAGGGAAGTTGGTGGCATCGGGCACCGAACCCAGGCTTTCCGGTCTGGAGTCCGATGCTCTAACCACTAGGCTACCCACGGCTAATAAAGTATCTAAATTTCATTGTAGCAACAAAAAAAAATCTAAAATTGGTTATACTCGTACATTTGCCATTATTAAACTGTATTATTTTCAAACAATAAAGAAATACACATTTGAAACTCTCATAATAAATGACAGTAATATAAAGAATCGCTCCAGCAAATTATATTGATATCGGAGTGCTACGCGCCAAGTCGTTGTTCATGTTCGCCAAGATGGGCGATAACATTACAATATGGTTACTTTTATATTTTTATCGTGGATAATGTGGTTGCCATGGGGATGACATATTCTGCTATTTTTTTTCTATTTTTTTACGCAGTGAGCCAATTAATTTCACACAAACAGCCAATTTTTATTCGAATTCCTAACAAATTTGACCATATTTTCATTCTAATCGTTCTTGAAGCTACTACTTTAGTCTTCTGTTGTATTTTGGGCTATTTTCGAATTCATGGATATTTCTAATATCATTGATGAATACCAGGATATTATTTTTAAAAAGCTTTTAATTTTATTGCTGCAAATTGCCCAATTCCACTTTTAAATTTCGCATATTTCATATTCTTTGTTCAATGCAATTCATAAGAGGAACTCGCCATTTTTGGAATATTGCAAGTTATCAGCAATTAGTAATTCATATACTAATTGAGGAAAATTAATATATATTACATAATTATTTTATGTAGGTATAACATAATATAGCTATATAATAAAATTTTGTTATTTTTAATAATAATCATTGCATTATATCATATGATTAGTATACATATAACATAATATAATTACTATATTATATTATATTGGTATTAGTCATTGATGGATATTTCCCATATATTTTTTTTCAATTATATATATATATATTATACAAATATAATTAATAATTGAAGTATTGTTTGTAATTTCAATTAGCAGGTTTTTTTACTTATATGCACTAAAAGTATATATCAGTATCATAACAAAACAATTTTTAAAATTTTTTCTGACGATATCTGTAGGCTGCCATCTTGGATTCCATACTACTCGATAACAAGCGCTGATTGGCTCGTAGAACTCCGATATCAAATTTTATTCTAAGGAACTGCATAACAACTGACGCTTTGATGCAAATATTATCAAAGTTGAGTAAAAATAACATCATTGCTAATTATTGAAATGAAACTGATTTATAATATGTTAATGGATTTTAAATTAATAATTTATAAAATTAATTAAAATATAAATATAAGTTTATCTTTATGGAATTTGATTTTCTTTTTTCAAAATTAAGTGGAAAATAGCCTAAATAGCTTGTGTTCTAAATTATTCCCAAATCAAATGTAAATTCCAGTTGTATTTTCAAAGAAAACCATTTAAAAATTATGTACTCGATTGATTAATTCGTGATAATGATTTATAATATTTTCCTATTTGTGTGCTTATACCGAGGGATAAGAAGATTTATGCTTAAACATTATTTATTAATATAAGCCTCTTGAATATCGGTAACTTTCATATTCTAAATCTGAACTACAATATTTCCTGAACTGTTAAAAATAGTTGTAGGAAATTTTAAATTTAGATATTTCAACAGAAGAATTCAAATAACTAAACTTTTTATGTCACAATTTAATTTTATTTTCTAATTACATTTAAATATATATATATATATTCAATAGCAATATTGCTTTTAACAATAGACTGGGATGCTTTTAAATTTCAACTAAAATATGTTCCGATAAGCCAAAGAATCTGAAAACTGTTAATAAGACATTTTTATATCGTTAAATGTTAGATATTTATCAAATATTAAAAGAAACATTTTTAAACTTTCATAGCTCTCAAGCTTTTGCATATAATCTCACAACATTTGAAATTTAAGCTTATTTCAAAATGAAAAAACTCAATATGTAGGAAAGACGTCATCAAAAACAAGATATACACTCAAGAGCCAAAACATTATGACCACCCCTACATTTTGCAATGAATTCGCCTGGATGACGTGGAAGGCTCGTGATTAGGTGGAAGTGGTATTTAACTGCTGCTGGAGAGTCTGAAGAATCATTCTTTCACTTACTTCTGTATGTGATGGGAAAGGCTGAGTATCTAAGCGACTTTGATAGAGGGCATATTGTAATGGCTCGAAGGCTCGGAACAAGTATTTCCGAAACTGCATGACTCGTGGGTTGTTCGCGATCTACAGTTGTTAGTACTTATGCAAGGGGGATGAATGACGGTAAAACCAGCTGTAGACGACATGGTGTTGGACATCCACACGCTATCATAGAAAAAGGTAATCGGAGACTGTCTCGCATGGTGAAGCAAAACCGGAGCCAGACACTGGCTCAGCTGACATCCCAATAAAATGCAGGGTCAAGTAGAATAGTATTGGAACACACTGTTCAGCGGACACTATTAGATATGGGGCTACGCAGCAAACGTCCCATTCGAGTGCCTTCGCTGACCAAGGGTCCTCGCCAACTGCGCTGGGCCCGGGAACATCACGACTGGTCCATGGATCAGTGAGAGAGAGTTGCCTGGTCAAATGAATCACGGCTTGTCATTCATCACGCCAATGGCCGTGTCAGGATACGCGGTCTTCCAGGCGAACAGTTGCTCCCTCAATGTACAGTAGGTCATACACAAGCCGGTGGTGGCGGTATTATGCTTTGGGGAACGTTCTCTTGGGTTTCTCTGGGACCCGTGGTTGTGGTAGAGCAGACCATGAATGCTACAGGGTATATGAACATCATTGCGGACCAGTTGCACCCTTACATGGCCTGTTTTTCCAGCTGGAAATTGAATGTTCCAACAGGACAACGCCCCGTGTCACAAGGCTAAAATTTTGTTGAAGTGGTTCCAGGAACATGATGCTGAATTCCAGTTAATGTACTGGCCGCCTAACTCACCGGATCTCAATCCGATAGAACACATTTGGGATGTCATGGGACGGCAGCTCAGAGTTCAAAGGCCACCAATTCGCAATATCTCGGATTTTAGTGACCGTTGCTTAAACAACTGGTACAATCTGTCCCCGGCCATCTACCAAGGACTTGTGGCATCCATGCCAAGGCGGGTTGAAGCTGTGTTGCACGCCAAAGGTGGGCCAACTCGTTATTGACAGGTGGTCATAATGTTTTGACTTTTGAGATTATTTGTTTATAAATTTAAATATAATAGGTATGTTAATTATATTCCATTAGTTTCATAATTTAGAACTTTCAGAGACAGTCTTGGCTTGAGGAACACATTTTGAAAGAGGAGGATACGAGTGTGCAACATCTTTTTAAAATGCTTCCATTCATGAGTTAACTTTGCATTTCAGAAAAGTTATAAACTGCGTAATAAAAATAAATAAATATAAGTTCAAGAAATAGCGACAGTTTTGTTCAATTTATTTATTGTATTAATTTCATACTGTTTGTGGCTACAAGCATATATAATTTTAGAATCCATTTAATAAGACAAACGTAACTTACCATACTTTTCTACAATTTATTTTTAAATAGGGAGTGTTATTGCAAGTTAATGTCAACAAACTTGCGCATCGATAATTATTCTTCTTGATCTTCATACAAGAAAAACCACTCACAAATACCAGTCGACCCAAACATTGGGAACATTGTCTCTATTTTGTTTTCAAGCTGTCTTGGAGCGCCGCCTTTTACCCATCCCTATCTTAGAGCTATTAAAAATAATACTTGTTTTGTTCAACTGGTGTGGATTTAAATAGGAATACGGTGAATATGTACACGAGAAATTTTATATATACATAATTTTTTATAACATTTTAATTTTAATTCCTTTCTTCAAGTCCTAAATATTTTTTCACCCCAAATTAAGTTTTTCTTCAGTAAAATATATCCCATTTGATTCTATGTCAATATCTTGCTTAAATGTCTGGCTTCATACGAATTCCCAATTATTTAAAATAATTTAAAATAAGGCTACACATCATAAATGATGAGTTGTCACATATTAAGTACATTTCGCACATAATATTTCATCAACAACTCGCATATACTTTCAATTTACAAAACCATCAATTTCACACAATATTTTCTACTTGTTTCTTATAAACAGATTACTTTCCTATAACAATCTATTTTCGCCTTAAAAACATTTATCACGTTTAGAGGAAAAACTACGCCTCAATAAGTACCCAGTATTTATTTAATTTGTTCTTACATGGAAAAATATTTCTCGGTAAATAATCTCTATAAATGATCGCTCTTTACCATCGAGGCGATTGATGTAGTCGGTGATAAACCTAAAGCATTTTCCCTCACTGCTAAAACAGTTACTCAGACCTTCTTTGCTCGCTTCTTCGTTTTACACGACGATAAAGGCGTTATCAAGATAAATGTTTGGGTCGGTTCTTTAGTAGTCTCTCCATCTTTCCAAGAAGCAATAACTAGGACGAGGCTTCATTAATCTACGCCTGTTTACTCTCTTGTTCCTGATTTATCGCGCACCATCGATTAACGTTAAAAAGTTATCTAATGGATATTTTTGCTCTACTTGTATAATGGAATTTTTTGTGCAAAATTATCTGGTTTATTATTTTCAGAATACTTGAAATTAATGAGAAATCTGCAAATCTTTCCTATTCTAAAATTTTAAAAATAGGATAAAGTTAATCTTTTAGTTTAAAAAGATAATGGAAAGCAGTTTGAGATCGTTCAGTTTAGAATTGAATTGCCTCTTCATAATTAATTTTAATAATAATTAAAAATATTTGGGTAGATTAATGGAGTACTTAGCCCTGTCGAGTCCTAACCAGTATTGGTGTTGCGCGCGCTATGTGAAGCGAGCTTGTAAACAGAGGGGGACTAGAGTTGTTGACAAGAAACGGAACGGTAACAAGACACTGAACAGATGTGTAACGAAGCGAGGTGAGAGCGGAATGCGTTATGTAGCGGTTTTTGTAAAAAGTAGATTAGTTTTTAAAAATTATATAGTAAAAACAATAGGATGAAATATGTTTACAAAAGCAGATGTAGTGCTAAGGATCTTCCCAGAAGTAGAAGGCCTAGTCTGAGTGAAGGAACTATTAAACACGTTCGGCAATCGTTTCAAAGGAGTTTTATAAAATCAACTAGTGAAATAATACATGAACTACAAATATCGAAAACAATTTTGATAAAAACTCTGCATAAAAGGCTTAGGTTTTATCTTTATCAAGTGTAGGCCTTGTTTAAAAACACTTGTGAGAATTGGATTACCACTTAGACATTCATCGAGGTACCAGGATGGAGCTGAAATTTACTGAGGTAAATAATCTCTCATAAAATATTATAGTATGTGCTACTTGCAATATATCCAAACAAGCATATATCTCATTATAATAGTTTGAACGCAAAAAATATTTATAATCAGTGCAAGACTCATTGGTTTTCCCTATACTTCTCTCTCTTTGAAACATTCCTTTACGAAAATTATTATCAAAGTAGTTTTATATTTATAATAAGAAATACTAAATTTATTTTGAATGATTATATCATAAAAGTGTTCAGAAGAAATTAGAGAGTAGTATATTTACAGTTAAGAATTACTTCTTAGTAAAACATAAAAAAATAAATATAAATGCTATTTCTATACCTTGATTCACACTAAAATGAATGAAATATATTCGCAATTTTTTTCTTTGAATATAACTTCAATTTTATGGAGTAATATAACGTATTTTCCTCTCAATTTCTTTTTATCGAAATTTTAACGAGAGGATTAAGTAATTGGTTTACTTAAAATCTCGCAATATTGCACCGCGGGTGAATATTTCCATACAATCGAAACGCAATGTTTTTATGTGGTTACCCTCCTAAGTATAGACTGCTTTCTATAATGATTAGCTACTGTGTTCAGACGAGAACCATATGCAAGTAAGCTGATACGATAGAAATTTTTTTCCTGGGAATGGAGCCTAAGAGTTACCATAAAAATATACACTGTTGGCCACACAAAAAGCAACACCCTTAAGGAAGCATGCAAACCATGTGAAATTCACATCATGTGTTGACGTCAATGAAATATGCAAATCCTTGGGATTATAGCGTAAACGCTCATCGCCGTTCCCCCTAGCGCCACCTGCAAGCGCTATATAAGGGGAGAACAGCAATTATTTTTTCGTGGGGTATTATTTTTTGCGTGAAATGTTTACCTATAACTCGTGGAAGACATCGAGCGTCTTTTAACCAAGTTTCTAAATTCGAGAGAGGAAGAACAGTAGCCTATAGGGATTGATGACTATTCTTCAGAGAATTCAGTGGACGTGTGTTGGAAACGACGGTCTGACGGGGCTGATGGCCTCCACCTCATTGTACCACTGCCGATGACGACAAGCGAAATTTGTGCATAGCAGTGATGGATCACGCAGCCACATCACGAACCATAGCACAACAGATTCATTTCGTTACGCATCATTCGGTATCCGCTTGTACCATTCAATGTCTTTGTAGCAAAGTGGAATGTCCGCAAGGCATTCATTGGTTCATTTACCCCCTTGACTGGAAACCATAGGCATTTGCGCCGCGAATGGTGTGATGAATGGTGGACATGGACAACGGAATAAACTGATATTGTATATTTACTGTGATGAGAGAATCCCACTTCTGCCTGTAATATCACGAGGGTCGGATTCGAGTTTTAAGACACCGTGGTTATGGACTGCTGAACTGCTGCGTTATGCATCGCCACAATGGTCCTGTACCCGGTATTATGGTTTAGGTGATATTGGATTTCACTTCCGCTCCCCTCTAGTACCCATTGCCGGTACACTGAACAGCCAGTGCTACATCTCTGAGGTGTTGGAAACCGTGGTCCTCCCACACATAAAGCACTTGCCGACAGCCATATTCCAACAGGATAATACGCGATTAAACGTGACACGCAATGTTCAAGAGTTAATCTTTACCCATCTGGTTGAATTGCTACCTTGGCCTGCTTGTTCTTCCGATCAATCTCCAATCGGAAACGTTTGGTCCATGCTTGCACAACGACTGACCCGGAATACACCACCCGCTGCTACACAAGATCAACTTTGGAAATATGCACAAGCCGAATGGGACTGCTGAACCCCAAGCATACATTCAAAGCTTCTTTGATTCTATGCAGAGGCGTGAGGCAGCTGTTATAGTGACTAAACTAACTACTGATTTTGTCATCATCCATTCGTCACAAGAGGCTGTAGTTTCAATCTGTGATCTTTGTACAACATACGTTATTTGCCAAATAAACTTCGCTGTGATATCTCTGGTCCTTCTTAGTGTTGCATTTAGTATGACCACCAGTGCGTATGGTGTATGAAATAAAAATATCTTTGCAAAAAAATTATTATAAAGATGTCATAATGAAATTAAAATTTTATAACTTTATCGGATAGTGTAGAATATAATTTTTAGCTTCAAAAGAGTATGTAATAACGACGGTTTTGTCTTGCTATTAATCCAATTAATTTCATAATGTATTAAATGGTGAATTTAAATTTTCGCGATTTATGAAGTAAAACTGCATTTGAAACATGATCAAGAATTCTAACCCGGGCCCATATTTAACTGCAATTTTGACAATTTATGAACATCTAGTAAATATTCGAGGAAGTTAAAAGAACTTAAATATAAAAAATAGCGTAAAAACTTAATAAAAGTTGTTTTCAAATAAGCCTAACTTGCAGTTTTTAAAATTAATTAAAAAATATTTATTTTATTTTTGAAGTAATAAAAACCCCAACACTCTGACAGAAATATATCTCAGTCGACTCTCGATAATTCAAAGTTGGAGGGACTAATGAAAAACTTCGAATTATCAAGAGGGTAGAAAAAAACTCCCAAAATACATGAAGAGAAACCTTTAACACATTTAAATCTGAAACTATGTAATAAAACAACAATTGTACATATGAATAAAAATATTTTAAAGTATTTTTAAAAAGTACGTATTATACAGTATAAATATTATACAGAAATTAAAAATCTTGTTTTAAAATAATACTTTCAATACATGGATACACAATTCTACGCATCTCTTCTTCACAATAGCGGACTTTTGTTTTTTGAACGCATGTGTAGAGAGGCCCTGAGTTAAGCAAAAGATAATTTACGGCTGACAACAGGTGCGGTTGGTCTATTGTCCACTTGAGGAAGAAAAGCAATAAAAGTGTCGTTTTGTCTGAGGAACCGGAAAACACAAAAAAAAGGGAGTAGGCAGATGATCATCAAAGGGGCTACGTTTCAGGGGAGACATGCAGCACAAAACTTGCTAGCTTCAACTTGTTTGCTAAAAGACTGTACAGGATATTGAGTGTTCAAATTGTCAAGAGTTTTATAAGATAACTTCAAATTATCGCGTGTTGTAGTCTGGCCTGCCATTGATTTTACTTCGAAATAGTGAGTGTATCAAAACGTATTGTTTTAGTTTGGAATATCAAGAGTTTTTTTGGAACTGAGCATATGCTTCGAATTATCGAAAGGTTCGTATTATCGAAGGTTTGAATTATCGAGAGTCGACTGTATTTTATTTATGTTAGCTATAGTAAAAGAATATATATGTATATGAATACAAGAAACAGAGAAAAAATAAGTAGGTCAATTGAATTTTATTTTTTCTTACAAGCACCATTTCTTTTAATACTTAAGCAGGCAATTTTGTTATTCAAATACCCTAAATGAGCTCTAAGAGTATAACTATTTTATGTTACTTTAAATGGTAAAATGGTACACATGGACAGAAAACAAAAACTTTCAGAAAGTAGTATCAAATTTTGATTCGGTTCAACACCTATGCTCCCTCAGGAGAAACGACAAACTTATTATTCAACTTTATTATTCTTCCAATTGTTATCTGTGTTTCCTAACCTCTGATCCAATTGAACTTGTTTTCGCACCTCGTATACGGTGTTAGATACTATCTATTTTTTTCTATTTTATTTTAACAAGAAACTGATGGCTTAGATTCCAATTTACCAATCAACAAAAGTAGTTCTCAGGGGCATTACGACTCTTTCTTCTGAAAGAATCAATAGTTAATTCTCCTTTTAGAAGAAACACTTTAATTTTCTTCCCCCCTAGTTTTTGAGGAAAAGTAGTGTGTGTTTTCTTATCGATAAATAGTACGGTAAAACTTTTTTTTTTTGAAGGAAAAAAGGAGTTTTAGTTTCGAAGTTAAATTAGTGGGATTTGAAAAAAAATTTGTAAAATGTACCTTGTATCCTTTTTTTTTATGTTTACTAATAGCTTTATTGTTTTCAGGTGTAACCTAATGAAGCAAAACATTGTTTTTGTTTTTTCTTAAATGTCCTTTCTGAAAGAAATGTGACATCGAAAGGTTTATTTTTTTTAAATATATATTTCGACAATAATTTTATTTACTTCAAATAAAGCGGGAAGAATTCTTGAAATGTACCGTATAATTTCAACTCAAATTCAATTTTCGAACAATATTTACAGGTTACCCTTTATAAGTAAAAAATTAAATATGAGAAAATAAATCAAAATGACTTTGAGATTTACTACCAACGATAAGATTGGTAAACAAATAAAATTTTATTAAATAACAGAAAAAAGCTTTTTAATGTCATTATTATTGTAAATTATCCGTTTATTTAATATGCAAATTGGCAAAGATACAAAAATTTTCCTTCGTCATTTTATTTTTACTTTTAAGTAAAAGAAAGAAAGAAATTAAACTAATATTAAAGATTTTCTTTGTTACTTGTTTACGTTCAATGAAATTGATCCATTAAAAGTATATACATTACTTTCTTATAAGAACTTGAGTAATTTTATTGACATAAAATATCGACCGAAATTTAAATATGTATATAAGTTGTATATTTTACTTCCTGTTCCTACATTATTTAGGTAATATCTACACCAATAATGGCTTTTTGTTACTACATAAAAAAATGTGTGTGTGTGTGTGTGTGTGTGTGTGTGTGTGTGTGTGTGTGTGGTGTGTGTGTGTGTGTGTGTGTGTGTGTTGTGTGTGTGTGTGTGTGTGTTTTTTTTTTTTTTTTTTTTTTTTTTTTTTTTTTTTTTTTTTGTTGTGTTGTGTGTGTTCCGGTAAATATATTTTATAAGAATATTTACTCATATTTTAATTTTTTTATTTATTATATTGCAAAAGGAGTATAAATAAATAAAAAAAATTATGTGACAATTAAAATTTCAATTTTTAAAAGAATTTGTTCTTTATGCCAGTTATTTTTCAAAAATGATTAAGAAAAAAAAAGAATAATAATAATAATATCTTACGGAAATATCACGATACCCGTGGCAGCGTTGCGATCGTGATCTTGAAATTTCGGTCAGCATTGTAGAGACACGGATTCGAGTCCTAATTCCCCTGTGTAGAGGAGCTAATACACGTTAAATCTGTAATGGTTGAAAGTCCTCGTGTTGACGTGGTTTGGAAGTTGGGAGAATAGAGGGTAACTTAGTCGTACTCGTCACATGGCCGTAGTTCAAGATTACGAGAACATTCGTCAATAGATTTAGCCTTAACTGCTACGTTAATAAACACTCGGAGCTATAAGTATCAGATTCAATGAAATAAATCATCAACACAGTTAAACAAGGAACATGTGAGCCCTGAATTTTAAATAAACAAACTGCTTTTAGTCCTTCCAAATTTATTTTGAAATCTGCAACGCATTGTAATATTTTTAAGTAATCAATTATTTAATTCAAAAAATCTTTTTAAACCTCCTAGAACTAGCAAAGAAAGAATTCTACACATTTGTTAATCTATTTATGAGGATTAAATTAAATCACAGATTTTTCCTTAATTGTGATTCCAAACAAAACAAAAATATTTCGATTTTTAATTAGCTTTAATACCTCTCCCTCCAAACAAAAAACCCGTTAGATAATAAGTGGATAGTTTTCAAAAATTGCTTCGAAGTTCAAAGTTTGAAGAACCTCTTTTGAAACTCATCAATTTTTCTAATGCTTCAACTCATTGCAAATTTTTCAGAACAAATCTAGTATCGATCTAAATGCAAACTTTCACTAAAAATTAAAAGATTGATTTAAGTATCTCTTTATGTGAAGAAAATGCAAAGAAAACCGGTTTTTTCTTCTTCTTTTAGCTTGAAAACGAAAAGAACCTTGCGATTGAAGCATTTATTAAGGAAAATGAGTTTAAAGCATGTTTCAAATATTTTTAAAACTTCAGAAGTGAAATTTGTTTTGCGTTGAAGTTTATACAGATCACCATACGATTTTACAAATTTGTAGTTAAAGACGAGGTAACAGGCAAGATTATTTTGTAGCGGTATGATCTATCTAAGCCAGTAACAACCTCTGGACTTAAGTGGTCATTTTGGTATAGTGGTTCAGCTACTCGGCTTCAGATCCGAAGGTCACGGGTTCTGTCCTACCGGATAAGAGTGACCCTGGCTGAATTCAGAAAAGGGCAACCTTCTGAACTGTGTCGTGGCGCCATCTATGTACCCGCAAAAACAGAAACCAAAACAAACTCAATTGGCGCAGCAAAACAAACTCCCCAGACTCACTTGGTGCAGCAAAACAAAGTCGTCAGACTCACTTGACGCAAATTCTCCAATTAACTACAACAACTGCTCACGCAACACGCTATCCATTCCAACTTTTTCGCTGGTTTGCCTATCCACCGACTCACTGGTGGAAAAGTGTGTAGCGGGATTATCTATATAAGCGAGAGTAACAACCTCCGAACTAATGTGATCATTTTGGTCTAGTGGTTAAGTTACTCGGATTCAGATCCGAAGGTCACGGGTTCTGTCCTCCTGAAATGCGCACCACTTCAGTTTGTTAATTAACAAAATAAGATGTCTCTTTCTTTGATTTTAGGGGGGGGGGAATTAAAGTTAAATAAATGAAACTTAAAAATCTTTTCCTATAACATTAAATACACATATTCCTATTTATCCACATTCCATTCTATTCCTTATTATATTCCATTTTATCCACATAATGGCTTATTTAAAGAGAAACCTATAATAATGGGAAAAGTTATAAGGGAAATCTAGTATTTGTGAACGGTTATAATATGCGAATAAGGTCGATCGGACTAGACCCAAAAAATCTCGGTGAGTTTTCTAATCCATGGATGAACAGTTTTTTACTTTCTGATGGGCAGTTCCGTAATAATTACTTTTATATATTTTTTAGATTTCTTTTATAACTTTTGGCCTTATTGCACATTTCTCTTTAAATAAGTCATTATGTGGATAAAATGGAATATAATAACGAATAGAATGAATTGTGGATAAAGAAGAATATGTGGATTCGTGGTTTAAGAAAAGATTTTAAAATTCATTTATTTAACTAATTTTTTTCCCTAAAATTAAAGAGACATCTTATTTGTTTATATATATATATATATATTTATATAACTAGAGAATGACCGCAATTTACTTTCATGTTATGTCAACTAAGGAAACTGGAAGATTTGAAACAATCGTGCTAATAAATTTTCGCGCATCTATTGTGTTTCAAAATTATTATGAAGACAGAAAGTCCTTCAATATCTTCTTAATTTTATTCAATTCTATGTTTATTCTTCTGATTTACATAATATATTCAAATATATATTTTGTTTAAAATTATACAATGAGTATTTTTCTGTAAGCCAATAGTGTGAAATTCGCTTCCATGTCCAATAAAAAACGAAGCTTACTCTTTCATTTCAATATACAGTTAACAGAAAATGAATGATAATATTAAAATTATTTAATAAAATAAAAATAATCAACGTAATATTTTTATAACAGTTCTACACATTTCACTCCTTAACTGCACTTTTTTGTTCCTTGGACATTAAAAAATGGAACCGAAGAGAAATATTCAGTTCACTAGCAATAAGATTTTCTCGGAATTTCCAGATCAAGTATTTTGAGTATTCACTGAAATTTATCATTTTGTTTTTTGACAGATGGCGTCTTTCAACATCATCGGAAGCTTTTGCTTTCAACTTATCTTTTATCATCTGTGAGATACATTTCACTTGCAAATGAAAAGAATATATCAGTTGATTTCTTATGATATAATCGTATCTGAATATCTGTAGGAAATAAAGGGATTTTCTTAAAAGAAAACGTCTTTTTTAACTTAATTTTTAATGTGTATTTTGTTTGTTAATTTTTTATAATTTTTTTCCTCCGCTGAAATGTAATTATCAAAACGCAACATTAGATATCTCTAATTTCAGCCTGATATTTTTTGAAAAATCATCGACAGAGAAATTTAAAACTAATTTTTATAAGAAAGATTTTTATTTTAAACACAGTAATTCAAGAAATGCAAAATAAAAGTGAAGGTTATAATCATTTTTGTGTTTCATTATGGAATAATTTGCATCAAAAAATAAAGCTTGCTCCTAAAAAAGAAAAACTGTCTTCCTTTTGACCTTTTCTGTAAATAAAGTTTCAAATTCTCAAAGTATGTTTTAATTATTTCATACTTTTTAAAACATTATATTTTTTAAAATTACTCAAGTAATTTAATCCAGCCGCAAACTTTGTAAAAAAAAGATACTCTTTAAATTATATTGTTTTAAAAATTTTGTGTCAAAAAATTAAAGTTTAACTGTCATTTTCTTCTAACCTGAATATTTGAATAATTCAATAGCCAATATTTTTAGTTTTCTGAATTAATGTACGTATGAGTTGCACTTTTATACATAAAACTTCAGAATCAATATATTAAAGTAACACCAGTTTATGAAGCACTTGCATTTTACAAATCATATTTCAAAAACAGGACCATGCAAATGTAAATAACTTAAAAATAAAACGCAGCGAGAACTACAAATTATAAGCCCACGCGTCAATACATTTTCGAAAATTGACATATCTACTTTTTACATCATCATTTGTTATTCGTATTAGGCTCAGTAAAATATAATACTCACCAGCTTTGATCGATCGTTTTTACCTTCCAGACACCGGTAATTGAGTATTGTTAAATAATTGTCATGTATCGCGAGGTTTTCACCTAGTGGTTTAATTAACATACGCACGCCATAGGACATGGGAACAACGAGAACCAACTCAATTAAACATAATATGTCGAATAAATGCTCTTTTTGTATTGTTTTGCACTTTTATTTGATTATGAATCGCTGAAAAAGGAAAAGAAATATTAGCTATTTGTTTCGTAGTTTCATTTTTTAATGAACCTCTTAGAATTCTAATTTATTTTTGTTGATGTCAAGAATCATCATCTGCTGTTTAATGTTATCAAAGTAATGAAGTTTTGTATTTTATACAGAAAGTGAACTAAAAGCAAAATACATTTCTATTTTCATAATAACACTAATTTTTATGTTTTTAATTTTAAAGATACCGCAAAAATGTATTTATTACTCAAACATTATATTTTATATACGATGATGACAACAAAAATTTTAAATATATTATTCTTTTTGCTTAATGTTGCATATTTTTATTTTATTATCGACCATTTAAAAATCTGCTACCATCTTTTCAAAGTACAATGTTACAACGAATTATTACTGTAAATAAACCATGCACTTTTTTATTTATAAATTCGAGCAATTCTTCAGTTCCAATAGTGTTTACTACTTTCTTAAATATAATGATACAGCATGCATATAACTTATTTTATTATACAGTTGAATCGCATTTAGCTTAATCAAAAGTTCGAACATTACTAGGCTTCTTTAAAAATTATTTGCCATATGTATTTTGACACTCGTTGGCATCTTATTATTTCTCCTAGAATATATAGAAAAGCAATTTTTATAAACAAAGTTTCGTGTAAATGTTTTGATAAAAAAAAATATTATAACTAAAACAAGGTATTTTGATTCAAACTATTGAAGTACAAACCTATAAAGCAGAACAATATTTTCAAAATACATGGTAGAGTCAAAAAGTTCCCAGAATAGGTTAATTACAAATTATTAAAAAATTAAACAATAATACAATTTTAGACTTCAAAATACTGCCCTACTACATCCACACAATTGATCCAGCGTTCGTATAATTGTTTAAAGCACTCCACGAATCTATTTTTTGAGAGGCAATTCAGTAACTTCGTCACAATTTCCCTCGGTTTTTGTCCAAGCGAAATTTTTCCTCACTTGGTGTTGTTAAGAAAGTATTATGACTCATCACCTGTTAGGATTTTCTTCTAGAAGCTGTCATCTTCATCAGTCATGGCAATCAAATTCCTGAACATGTTCACGATCATTTTTTTTTCTTCAGGTGATAACATTTTTGGAACCATGTGCAAACAAACACGATGTTGTTTATTTTCAAATCATCATGAAGAATGCTCTGAATATTGCCATAAAAATCCCAAGTCCCGAAGCAATAGCATCAATAGTTATTCGCCTTTCTGCACCCACGATTTCCCGAACGTGCTCAACATTCTCATTTGTAGTAGAAGAGTGGCGTCCAGTCGCGTGTTGATCGTCTTCGATGTATGTGTGACCGTTACGAAAACGCTTATGACACTCGTATACAACCTTTTTTTCATGGTATTGTTTCCGAGTGCTTATTTCAGCACCTCGAGTGTCTCAGGTGGTGATTTCTCCAGAAAAACTTAGAATTTGATGTTTGCACACTGCTCCAGAAACGACATTTCAAAATCCGACGAATGGAAAATTCGCATTGTCAGAAATGTTTTGAAGCAAACGCCGACAGTACCAGAAATGAATTCCAAATAGCTATGTGTTTTCCTTATTGGTGCTACTAACCTCAAAAAGAAATATTTCCGTCTAATCTGCACCTTTGTGAATGTAGGTGGCCACACATTCCGGGAACTTTTTAACTCTAGTAGTATTACCAACATTACCCCCGGATTTAACATCTATTCACATTTTTCAATCTTTTTATGAACGAGTTTACTAATATTTTCCTTGAAATTCATTTAATGGTTTTCTTAATTTTTTGACAAAGTAATCTAATTACTGGAGCAGACGACAATGTTCAATTTACGAAATTATTATATCAGTGGTTTACTTAATAATTTTTTAACTCTCATCTGGCACTTTAAAGAACATTCTATTACATTAAATTAGAAACAAATAACAAGTTAGACTGAATAAGTAGACATGTTAGGCTCAACAAGAAAAAAAAGATAGTTTCAAAATGCTTTTATTAATTTTTAAAATATTATAACTATCAAATATTGTAAGTGACTACAAAAATGCGAGAATTTTTCTTCAAAAATAGTGTGGGCAAGAAATTTAATTAAATGGTACGAAAAAAGGTTTTATGAGTTTTGTGTCGAAAGTTTAAACTCGACATTTAAACATGCCTAGTCTTTTGATTAGTGTTAGATGACTAGAAAATAAAAAAACATTATCTTAAAGTAAATTTATTTTCACGTTTTTTATTGAAATCATTTCAGTACACATCTAATCAACAACATATTTTCATTGGTAAAAATATGTTACTCGAGTTTTACAGATTTTAGGCAAAATATTAAATGCTTTTGTGCAAGTTTCAATAATATACTTGATTGTTCAAAGTCTCAAAATCTCTCTACAATAGAAATTATATTCTCTTGTTAAAAGGTTTACAACTCTTCCTTATCAGATAACTCTTAATTCATACAAAAACTGCGAGAAATTCTCGCTAATTTTGAATGATTCATTTAGAATTATTTAATTTTATTTGTTTATTCGAATTCACATTCACCTAGTTCCCGTTTATTTACCGAGTTGTTTATACCAATGTATACACATAATTAAAATAAACTGAATTTTCTAGTTTTCTTTAAAAAATGACATTTTTAAAATGTAAACAGCAGAAAAGATTAATATTATAAACAAAAGATATCAAGGGAGGGGATATGATGCATTCCTTTAAACCAGGGATATTCAACCTGCGGCCCACTGAGCCTTTTAAAGTGGCCCGGTCAGTGCCCGTTGCTCTGAAAAATTCACTTATTTAAGAACAATATTTTAAAAATTTGTGTCAAGAAATCACACAAACACAAATAAATCAATTTTGCTTTTTGTTGTCAATGTCATACGAGTGCGAATTGATATTCTTTTTTTATTTGTAACAGTTACGATTAGTGATAATAGATAGCAGCGGAGTAGTGACAGTTTTATGGGGTGGAACTAATTGTTAGCTATCTTTCATACCTTGCAAGCAAAAAATATCGTTTCAAGATTATTGAAAAGTTAACTATTTTGTAGTAAAAACAAACATGAATCAATAATTGATTTGTCGTGAAACCGCTGTATTTTAAAAAAAATACCGATAAACAGGAATCATTCAATGACACTTTCCCTCGAAGATCTCTTTCAATAGATATAAATAGGCTTTCTTGAATAATCTTTGCAACAGCAACAAAGTGTTTTGTCAGTGGTAATGTCACAGCGGTAACAAAGACATCCTATGAAGTTTGTTATATTATTGGTAATCATATGAAACCGTTTACTGATGCAGAAGCTGAAGGAGTGTTTCTTAAAGGCTTTTGCGGCCGCGGTGGCGAGTGTCTAGGCATGGATCATGGTAGCATGTCATGAGCTCGATCCTAATACCACTGAAGACCCACCGTGTAGGAGCGATGCACGTTAAATCTGTCGGAGCTCAAACGTCCTCCGTGGTGTGTGTGGTAGTTAGAGAGGTGCCAGCTCAGGTGTCGTCGCGTCACTTGACATGTTTCAAAATTACGCGTACCGTCGCCAAAAGCCCTCGTGTTGCTAATCAGTGCGACGTTAATATTCTCTCACTCTTAAATGCTTTTAATTCAATGTTAGTGACAAAAATAAAAAAAATATAAAAATTATAATTTAAAAAAAGCAAAACATGAGTTAAAGTTTTTGATCAATTTTCCACCTTTTAACCTCCCTGTCCTTTATTTACATGGTGCGGCCCGCGTGAAATAGCAGACAAATGTATGCGGCCAAGCAGAAAAAAGTTTGAGTATCCCGCCTTTTTTTAAACTGTCACCTATCTCCAACTACCATCGCAGTTGATTCTAGTTTAACTTTGAAATCCTCTAATTTAGAGATAAAAAAATGCCTAGCTTATGAAATAATTACTTCCAACTTTCAGTTAGTTAGCACTTCTGCTAAGTATTACTCGCTTTTCTGTTTTATCTGAAATTGATTCTTACTTTTGTTATATTTCTCAGTTTTAGAATTTGTAATCACAGAAATGTAGTAAATCATTTAAAAATGTGTTATTATATATTCGGTGGTCCATTTGTGTGAATCGTACTCTTAAAATATAAAGGCTTAAATAAGATACATCTTTCTTGCATAATTGAAGCAAAAAATGAATTCTTATAGCTGTTTATTTTATTCTAATCTGAAATAATTAAAAAATAACAAGCTTAATTCAAAATATCATTCAAGTTAAATTTGATAACACATAAAGTTACTTTTCTGGCAATATCATTTATATCACAGACAAAATTTTGGTTTATGCTCATATTTTATGGATAACCGTGGGAGGTTATTGATGGTGGCAGTAGAGACTAAATGAATTATTGCACAAAAGACATCATATCGGTAATAGCGGAAATTTATCGAAAGAGGTGAAAATGTTAATGTTTTCAGTCAGACTTTATTTTTCTTTTATTTCCTTTTCGTCTCCTACACTATCTACTTTCTGTTTCCTTTCTTAGTAACAATCTTTACTATTCGCTTAGAGCAGGGATGTCAAACTCAAAGGCTAACTTGGGCCAAATAAACAAGGTTTAACTAAAGGTGGGCCGCAAATAAATCAATAATTATAGAAGCGTAGATTTATATCGAATGATACATTATAAACTTATATAAAAAAACAAGAAAAATTCAATACTTACAACCTGACACATGACATTTCTTCTCTGCTGCTATATTTCCAATTTCGTAATAGTTTTTTTTATTTCATTATAAATTATAATGTGCCAATATATTGGCCGGGACTCAAAAATGTTCGTTTTGTACCCCTTCGAGTTTGGCTCAGAGATTCGAGTTTACAGATAATCGTATATCTAAATTTATATACGTTATTTTTGTTATATTTTATCAAACAGCTTTAACAAGTTTCACTTAAAAGGTCTTTTTAAAATTCATCGAAATTTTCCATAATTCATAAAAGTTCTAAGATGTATTTCAAAAGATCTTATATACACTCATGTTCAAAATTAAGGACACTAAAAAATGTTTTGAAAACTTATGACTATTCACTTTGTTGCCACGAAATTTGTCACAGAGACGTATTAGAATGTTATAAAAAATACAGCAACAATATTTTTAAATATTTTTTTAAAGTTTTTAATTCTGAATTAAGATGCAGGGTCTTACCAAAAAGTGTATAATCATAAATCAGAGATAAAGCATTTACCTCGGGAAAAGTCTGTTTTATATTAAGTGTGATCAACTGCAATACAAGCCTCACAACGAGCTACCATACAATTTATGAAGATATCAATAAGTATTTGTGGCAACAAAGCTCATTTTTCCTAAAGTGGTACTTTTAATTCCTGGGGTATTCTGGGAGGGGAGCTATACTGTGAGGAATGGCTTTTCCTAAAACATCCCAAATAAATTCAATAGAATGGTGGTTCTGAGACCTCGAGGGTATATGGCAAATATCCAATCCTTCACGAAATTTATAAACAATGTAAGTTCCATGTGGCCGCGCATTATCGTCTATGAAAATGTAGTCCGGGCCTGTAGCACACAGAAAAATCCTACATAAACTTTCAAGATCTCATCTCGAAATCACTATGACAGTACCCATATCGAAAACGTACAGTGGTGTACGACTGCCCAACATTATTCTACCACAAACAAAGATTTCTTTGCCACCAAATCTGCCAATTTTCTTTACCTAGGAGGGATGAAAGCTAGCTCCATTTTCTCTCCAGGTGAAGACTCGACGAGAATTACTTTGTCGGGTACATTTGATTGCATCACTGACACCCACCTATTCTTATGGTATCCACGACTGATGTTTTCAGCTCCACAATATTAGATCTTTCCTTCTGGGTGCAGTCAAAGGGAAGCCCCAGAGTGGATGCCGGACGTAAAGGACATTCTCTACAAGGCGACTGTAGACTGTTTGTCTGGACATTTTTCTTCCACACACAGCAGCAGTCTCGCGAGAAAGTTGAGGAGCCATTGTTCACCTGTGCCATCACGTGCTTAATGCAAAGTAGCGATCCTGTGCAGATGTTGATACTCTAGGGTGACCTTGATCGATCTTCCTGGTGAGAGTACCATTTATTTGGAACAGATTTAATAACCGGGAGACCCCTTTTGGGTCACTTGTAACCAATGAGCCACCTCCGTTTGAGACTTACCAGCTTCAAGACTGCCATTGGCTCTATATCTCAAAGAATTATCTTAATCAGTGATATTCAACCTGCGGCCGGCGGGCCGCATGTGGTGCACCGGACTTTCTGAGTGGCCCGATCATGGCAGGATGTACTAACAAATTCAATTATTTAAAAACAATGCATTAAAAATTTAGCGAGAGTTTCTTTCAAGCAAGCAATCAATATATATATATATATATATCAGTTTTGCTATCGATGTCGAAGTAGTACGACTTGTGAGATAACTTTTTTTTTTGTAATTGTAATGGTTAGTGAAAACAAATAACAGCAGAGCAACGAGCATTTTATGGGCGAAACATATTTTTAACTATTCCTCATGTCTACCAACTGAAAAATATCTGAAGAATATAAGTTGTGTCTTGACTGTTTCGTAAAGAAAAATAAACATGGATCAACAAATTTTGCTTGATTGTTCATGAAAATCTTATATTTAAGAAATATAATTCTACTCGTCACTATGCCACTACAAACTAATTTTTCAAAAGCTCTTTTTCTTGAGGATCTATTTCAAGGCGAGATAAATTAGACTCTTTGCAACAGCAATAAAATATTTTGTCGGTGGTAACAAAAGCCGCCTATAAAAATTGTTGCATACGTATATTGACAAACATGACTTGATGCAGAAAGTGTCAGAGTGTTTCTTAAATGCTTCGTTTGTACTCTTTGATAAATTCAGTTATTTCTTCAAATATTTCTCTCAGTAAAATCAAAAAGTATTTGGATAAATTTGAAACAAAAATGCACAAGAATGACTCTACTATTTTTAAATAAATTATACTGATTTAAGTCTGGAATCCAATAAAAACTGCTGCCTTCATGTACTTGATAAATGAAATAAAAAGTGAAGCTTTGTCAAAACAAAAAATAAAATTTTCAAAGTACCTTTCCACGCTTGATGTCTAGAATTATTTATAATCTTATCATTCTCTATGTTTTGTAGAAATTACTTTCCTGACGATGTCAACTTGTTTTGCCCTTTTGATCATTTTTTGGACAAATTTATTTAGTCGCGTTTTTGCTAATACACATGGAATAGGTATATTTACTTTTTAGTTATCAACCAATACAATATTCAGTTTCTTCCCTAGACATGTAAAAACAATTATCTAAGCCACAATTACCCTAGAATGATAATTGTTACATTAAGTAAATATTTTAAGATACAATTTATCTTTATTATTTGTAATGTAGATATTTACTTTGTAAAAATCGTTCTCTATTTACAAAAATTGCATTTCTTTCGTTCCATAGCTTGAACACAAATTACTTTGTTTATCCTACTTTTCCGTTTTTGTTTCCAATTACTTTTTTCAAAGCTTCTGTGTGGTCGTGGTAGCCTAGGGGTTATAATCACGAACTCATGGCCACCGTGTCGTAAGTTAGAGTCCAGATACCACTAAGCCATGCCGTGTCGAGTTGGATAATGTAGTCATTCTCTTTACTTGACCATGGTTCAAAACTACGAGGTTCGCCATCAATATCCTTTGTGTAATTTTATAGTGCGATGTTAATGTAATTCTCTATCTCAGAACCCAAAATGCTTTACTTATAGCATTTTTCCTTATTTTTTTGTTTATAAATAATTTTCTCTCTTTCAAGGTATTCGCATACGCAGGCATAAATTACCAATAGTTTTAATGTAAGTAATCAAAAGCATTTGGCTAAAAATGATATTGAATTTTTCTACCTTATCTAAATAAATCTCACAGTCTCTTTTAAGTGTTTTGAAATAAAAGTTCCCAGAATTCTATTTTTTATTACCAAAACACGATTAAAAAAATTTGGAAAGTTTCAGAATTAGTCAACTGTTAGTTAATTGAATTATCCCTACCTTTTCTATGCAAAGTAATTTTTCTACCTCAATTATGTTTGCCATCTAATCCTTTCTAAGAATCTTACTCAACTCATTAGGTTTTGTTCTTATTGCGAATATGTTCTTCTTTTAACCGCCTTCTCAAACAGTTTGCCGGTTTCTGAATCCCTAATTAGATCATCCGCATATTAACTTCAAATTAAAGTCGCGTTAACAAACTATACAACTTGTAGAAGAACTTACATGTTAAAAGTTAAGGTGAATCCACTTCATTCATGAAATTATTGCTAAGGTAACAAGAACCTGCCTTATAATGGGATAAAAGTTGATCTTAAATTATAAATTAACCGATATGCATCCAATTAATTAGGGGTATAAGCTTACTTTTATACTGTTTTTAAATAAAAATTTACTATATGCTACTTATTTAACTAATAATTGTATTTACTTGATCAAATTACGATTAAATTAATTCGCTGATCAACTGAAACCACTTAACACCTTTTATACGTTTAAGTTACATACGCTTAACTGCTTTTGGAAAGCATATATTTTTTAAATGCTTGAATTAATGCATAAGTTACTTTCTTCTAAATTATACCAAGATTAAAATTATCTGAAAGAAACTAGTAAAAAGCAGTATTTTCTCTTAGAATTTTCCTTTATTAATTTAATACCCATAATTTTTAATACATGGAATACGTGTGAATTATTTTAAAACTTATAAATATATTTACTTCAAAAGTACTAATTAACAGTAAAACGCTACATTATTAATACAGCTCCAAATATCATCATGCCAGTTGATCAATAAATGTTAACAAATTTTGTATTTTAACTTCGAGGAATGAGGAATAAAGTGGACACATAATAATGAATAAAATCCTGTTATCTTTTTTGTTTTTGTAATCAAAAGTATGTCTTTCGTTACAAATTTTAAAGACTTTGTGTTTAATAATATATACTATTATACACTGGTGTCCAAAAGTTAAGCATAATTGATAATTATGAGAATAAAGACGGAACTGTAAATCAGAATGGCGGGAAACGTTATAGGCGAGTATAAAATGGTTATAAAATAAAGAAGCAAATCAAAAGAATGATAATAATTAATTTTATTATCCAAAGTAGCAGTTTGAAAGAAAACTGAGCATAACTAGAATTCACACTTTAAAGAAAATATGAAAGAAAACATTAAATAAAATACTGATGCTGCAGTTTAATAAAGCGTGTGGTCACCTCTGACAGTCAGGCACGCTGCACAGCGATTTACCATACTTGCTATGAGATGACGAATGAGTTGAGGGCTCAAACGGTTCCAAGCTTCTTGGAGAGCTCTCTTCAGTTCTGTAACGGAGCTTGGTGGGTGCGAAAGGGCTGCAATTTGTCTCCCGAGCATATTCCATACATGCTCGATAGGATTAAAATCAGGGGAGTTCGCAGACCACGACATGCGCTGGATGATTTCCGTTTCAAAGAAGTCATCAATCAGCACCGCTCAGTGACAAGGTGCATTACCATCCATGAATATGAAGTCAGGACCGACAGCACCTCGAAACAAGCGAACATAAGGCTCAAAAACTTCGTCTCTGTATCTTTGAGCAGTCACTGACCCCGTGTCAAAGAAATGGAGGTCTGTGCGGCCGTCCATCATGATGTCTGCCCATACCATTACTCCCCTTGATGGAAAATGTCTTTCCTTTATGTTTCTTGGTTCAAAACGTGTCCTATGTTCTCTTCATATCATTAACCGCCGAGAATCACTACTCAGACTAAACCGGGACTCGTCACTGAACATCACATTGGCCCACTCTCCCACACTCCAATGTTGATATTTCAAACTCCAGTTCAAACGTGCGCGTTTATGCGCAGACGTGAGGGGAATGCAAACAGCTGGTCTTCTGGCATACAGGCCAGCATGATTGAGTCTCCTGTAAACAGTTTGTCTCGAAATTCGTATTCCTGTGGCGACTGTAAGCGCCGAACCCAGTGCTCTGGCAGTACTGCCCCTCTGACCTCGAGCACTTATTACCAGATATCCGTCTTGGCGAGGGTTGTGACTCTTGGTCGACCTGATACTGGTTGTCGGGTAACATCTCCCGTTCTTTGAAACCTCTGCCACAGTCTTGAGATCACAGACTGGTCCACATTCAGAATTCGAGACACTTCCGTTTGTGATTGTGAGGATTCCAGCATTCCAACGATTCTTCATTTCGTAAACATATCCAATTGGCGTTTTTTGCCACCATTCACCTAGTTTGATGGTTAACAGCGTTCCTTCACACAGCAGTTGCCCAAAACTTGTCTGAACTGCCTATGCTGCGTGAATCAGTTTCTCTGCGTTCCGACATGCGCCGGTGATTCGCGCAGGACGTAGTCGACTGAAAAGTTTTGCATAAACCCAATGTTTCTTCTTCACCCAATTAATATCCGGAAGAAATTTGGAATAATTTTACGAATATTTACTCCATGTTTATCGCATTTTACGATTTATGCTTAACTTTTGGACACCAGTGTACATATTAGAAATGACGAACTAATCAAATATGCTGCACAATAGAGAAAGGCGAAAATCTGAGACAGAAAACCAAAAACAACATACAAAAAAAATTGACCCAAATGGAAGAAAAAACTATTGCTTTCTAAAATTTCCACTGACTCAGGGCAGTGAAGAAGGGTTAAACTTGCTTTATAAAATATTAATCTTACACCTTCAGCAGAAAATTAATATATAATAAAACAAAAAGTATTTCAGAAAATAAATAATATTATAAAAGTTCTTCCTAAAAATTTGCACATGTAATCAAGCATTAATCTATTGAACAATCAAACTAAAAGAATTCCAATTATATCAATAGATTTAGTAACAAAAATATACCATCATACCATACTATTATGTACAAATATTTACAAAAGATAACATTTTTTGAAAATATTTACATATGACCCAAAATAACTCATTGAATTTGACGTAAAAAGCAATACCTATTAGCGATATTTCAATCAATATCTTCAAAACAATGAATAAAATATTACTGAGCACAATTAATTAGATTAAAACTGAAAACCGATATGTCTTATCAAATAAAATATATATACATCGCTTCCCAATTTTTAAATGTATAATAATATTTATTGCTATAATTTTTCTTGTTCACCTACAACTAAACTCGTGTGAACATCATCAACCTGATGGTATCGATTGGACTTGTAAGGAAGAAATGTCAATGCTTCAACGTATAATAGCTAATCACAACACGCTCTCCTGCTGCAAACGTAAGCACTTGTTTTCGAAGAGAAACTTTCACAATTTATTGGACATTCTACGATGCATTTGTGGTCGATAGCTGACAAGAAAAATAGGTTCCTTTGAAATTGCTTCTTCTAAAAGTCAATAATTGTCTTGGAACTTTGGAAATTTGCTAAAGCCATATATGTCTGTCCTATTTCAGTGACTTTCATATTAAAGTTTCAGGTGCCGATGTTATCATTCCAATGTAACACAACAGCTGTTTTAGAATTTTCATACAAAAAAAATATTTTGAATGAGATCTGACCTTTTCAAATACTAGTTTGTTTATTTAGTAGATAAAACAGCTTTGTTTTTACTTAAATATATATTTAGAACACATTTATTTATTCAAATATATATAGATAATCAATATTTATCTACCTATATATATAAAAATAGATGCTTGTAAAAATGACCTCGCTTCACTCCAGCACCATTGAACTGATCGATACGAAAATTAGCATGCGTATGTATTTTTTGTGGAGAAGGATTTTGTACTACCCTCTTTGTTGCTTCTCCACACCAGGTGGCGCTATAGCATATCAACTTTTGCACCATTTGATCAGTCGCGAAGTTGTCAACATGATCACCAAATATGATGAAAACTTGGCTCTATCACCAACATTTCGCTATATTTCCCTTAAATCGCTATTAACGACGTTGCTTGTGAATATTACAATTTTATCATAAATAAGTACACACACACACAACATAAATTAATATTAACGTATTACACATCCAAATATAAATTATTTACATTATTATAGGCATTCATTACACAAAATTTGTAACAATATGTTACTTTTGCTGAGCAGAGAACATCTTAGGAAGTTGTGCTCAAAAATTGACCCAGAAAGGAGTTACAGGGGAGTTATAAATAAAAAAATCCATTATATCAGCTATTAGACCAACAGACTTAAAATTTAGAAAATATGATTTTTTGTTCCGCCGATATATGCAAAAGTCTTTTTCTTTTGTATAATTTGCAATTCACGTAAAATTAACTCATTAAAAACTTCTTTATCCTTCAGTTTGTATTGGTTAATTTTTCCGATTCACTCGAGCGAAGAACGCGCGCGGGTATACCAACTATTATATATATATATATATATAAACAAAGAAAATACACGGAATAATATTTTTTTTAATATAAATACTTGCACACACATATAGCAAGCATATAATTTACATACATATAGGAAGTTGGGGACTGTACTTAATTGGGGTTAAATAGGTTTCAAAGGCTAGTCAAACTTGTAGTTTCAGCTTAATAGTGTATAACAAAGATCCGATTAATTTATAATAATATGGACTGTTATATAAAATCTATTACGTGATTTTAAAATATGCATATGATCAATTTTACAAAATATTTTATGACCAAAGTACACATGGAATCTGAAAACACCCAATTTGAGAGATGTTCTACAGAAAGTTATCAGTATATAAATCATTTGAGATATATATCCGAAATAGCTTATAATAATTAGATAAAAATGTATTGAAAATTATTTAAATGTTTAAAAAATCAATATAATTTATAAATATTTTTTTAAAAAGTCACTTTTATGTGACAAACAATTTTTTCAAACCGTCATTTTCACGATAATGCAATGATACCGTCATCGGTGTCCAGAAAAGCATCTCTTTAGTTAAGAAATGAACTAATATCAGATGGCTTTATAAAATATAAATAAATTACAGGTTTTTATGCTAAATTTGTATTAGAATTACTTCTTTTATTCTAAATATTTATCATAATGTAATATTTTACATGAAATTGAATGTGAACTTGTGTTTCATGCAACTTTTGAGAATAAAAAATTTTAAATGGTGTATTTCTACAAAAGAAACTACGATTCTACGTTACAACAATGACTTTTGGTTAAGCCAGAGATGGCTAACCCACGGCATGTATGCCACAATGTGGTAGTACTGAGTTACAGCAGTAGCACGGGAAGACTTATTGAAGAATTTTAAAAATTTGATTCCCAAATTTTTATAGTTTTATTGAAATGCAGTTGTCTTAGAAAAAACATCAAATTTATTTTTTAAAAACTTAACTGAGTTGCAATAGAAAATTATACTGTAGAAAGCACTCCTTTATTTCTGTGTGTGCTAGCTTTCCAAAGGAAGTACACTCGAAAGGAGCGTGTTTTAAAACATCTGACTGAAAACAATGAATTGCCCAGAGTTAGCTACTCAAGAATGAAGATTGGCTTAGGGATTTAGCATTTCTTACCGATACTATGGAACATTTAAAAAAATTTTAAGGTGTGAATAAATATTTGTAAACAAATATTTGCTTCTTCTATCTCGATTTTGAAGCAAAAAGATTAATTTCAAGTTAATGCGGGAATACTTTCTATATCAAGGCTATTAATATTCTGATCTATAACAGATTTAAAAATTTAATATCGATTTTGCGGGATTCATTCAGTGGTTGGTGTGATGGTTTTCAAGACGATAAAAAATGCTGATCTTTTCATGTATTTTTTTATAATTACTCTAAAAGATGTTAATTGTGTTAATTGTTACCCACCTGAAATCCAAATCGGAATTAATGATTTACAGCATCATGCTACTCTGAAAAGCAAATATAAGGAATTTATTTCAACTGCAAGGGACCCGAATTATGTTGTATTTTGAAAAGTTGTATGAACAAGCAATTTTCCAATTTTAAACGATTTGTCCGTAAGAAATTGTTATAGTTTGGATCAACAGGATTATAAGCAAATGTTTTCTATTATGAACTTAAAAGCAAAATATCACTCAAAACTAACTCTGATACACATCTAAAACAAACTAACTTTGTTAGCATCTTCGAGAACTCATCCTAGTATAGATGTTTTGGTAAAAAAACGACAGCCCCATTAAAAAGTACTGACTGCTTATTAATTATTTAGAATAAAAATGTTTCAAGTTATTCCTTTTTATTTTATACCTAACCTGATTAAACCTGTAAAAATTTTACCAACAATAAAAAGTAAGTTTGTAGTTTTGTCTTATTTATTATATTAATTTTAAATTTCTACTACTTAGACTGTCTTAAAAAATTTGCTATTTGCCATAATTCTGTAATAAGACTATAAGCAACATATTTCTTTTTACCTTTTCATACTCTTTTGTTTGTGGGAAAACTTGGCAGTGGCACACATAGTTTTTTTTTATCGGAGAGTCACACTCGTCCCAAAAAGGTTGGCTAGACCTGGGTTAAACCGAAACAACTCCGCCGTGACGTCTTAAAGGGTCTTCATGACGCTTTAACCAACAGTCATCTAGGACTTACCAAAGCGCATGAGGAAGAGGAAGTACTATTGGCCAGGATTATATGGGAGCGTACACCCTTGTATGACACATTGAAGAGAAAACCAAAGACGGAAATCTTCATTTCAACTTTTTGGGGGACAACTCCCACCTATAAAAGCCCCAGACGTATTATCGGCCAAAATTAGAATAAATCTCTTTAGACATTTTCCAGTTACTTAAAATGGGAGCGGATGACTCATTGTTTGTACAGAATTACTGGAAGGCATTCATACTTTCAAAAGAACTTCCGGTTGAGTTTTAATTGAAGGAACCATACTAAAGCATGGAGCCTCTGGAGAAATGATAAGGGATCTTGATGACATTCCTTCTTAATCAATCTTCTAAAATATGTCAATTGTGACAGATTTCTCCTCTACTAACGACTGTCTTAATCCACAAACTAGTGGCTTGGGAAAAAGGTGCAACAAAACAATATAATGCATTTTGTTCATCTACATATCGGTGGAACAAAGAAATCAGGATATCATTCTACCTTTGTCACTCTCACCAATAATTCGGCAAAACAAGATAATACCAGGTTTAGCCCATTTTTTCTGGCTCACGGTAGAAAATTTGAAACATCTCTTGATTTAATTCTTAACGACAATCTCATAGCGAATAATTATATATAAGAGCTGATCACACTAGGGTTGAGAAAAATAAGCGGATTGCTAAACTATACATTTTAAACGCTCAAATAGCATATAAGTGAGAAAATAACGAGGGGCAGCAGTCAGTCTATTAAAATGTTAGCGATTTAATTTGAATACTTACTCAAAGCGAAGGTCTGACTTTACTAAGAGCTCCTTAGACGCTACTTTGGTTCAACTCGACGCTTATCAGATGTAAAATACGAAATAAAAGGCATAGAGGGGAAAAGCAAACGGCGAAATCAAAAATACGTAAATCAGCACTTGGAACATTACTCTGATCTAAATAAACTACAAGACAATAAAAGCCCCACAGCATTCTCAGAAGGTCTGATATGAGAAACAAGAACGTGTTACAGCTAAACGCTCATTCTTCTTAAAGAGAAAGAAATATAGCAAAATTTGCTCTCTTCATGAATGAACTCCATGGCTCAGTCGGTAGAGCAGAAAAATCTCCAAGACAAATCGTCAGCTCCATTCTAGCTGGAAGCGAGATGCCTAAAATAGTTTGTTTCATTTGTGTTGTATCTTATTCTCAAATATTCCAGTAATTTTTATTAACTGTAACTGTATAGTTAACTACATAATAAATTATATCGTTCCTAGTCTGAAAAGTTCTAATTATTCCGTTAATGTACATCAAGTAGATAAAATACTGATTTCACTCTGAATCATATCTTCAGTTGAGATTTTAGTGAGCTCTGTCTTCATTCAACTTTAGTAATACACACAATCTAATACCTGCATTAACTTCATCTACGCGCGAC